>CAMZMU010000107.1:42995214-43129926 GCA_947311845.1 Poa pratensis
GTCGACGATCTGGTCGATCCGTGGTAGCGGGAAGTGATCCTTTGGACAGCACTTGTTCAGCGCTGTGAAGTCCACGCACATCCGAAGGATGTCTGTATGCTTCTTTTCTACGAGTACGGGGTTGGCCACCATTGTGATTTCTTGATTTCCCTAAGAATCCTGCTGCAAGTAACCGGTCGACTTCAGATTCGACTGCGGTTCGCCTTGGGCCGAAGATTCGACGCATCGTTTGCTTGACTGGCTTTGCATCTGGGAACAATTGGAGAGAGTGCTCGCGAATTCCCTGGGAATACCTGGCATGTCGGCTGGACACCACCAAATATTTCCCAGTTCTACGGAGGAATTCGACGAGCGCGTCTTCCTATGGGATAGGCAGGCTCGAAGATATGTTGACTGTCTTGGACGGATCTGTCGGGTGCACCTGATGCGACCTTGTGTCATTTTGTAGCATTGAAGGATCTGTCGACTGCCAACTTCTTATGCTCTGGAAGGAGTGTGCGGTCGTTGGTAATCGCCAAGTCGGCGAGTGTTTCTTCCACCCCGAACATCTCGGAGATTTTGCTGAACTCGCGGTCGCAAGCATCGGACCTTTGAAAGTTTTCCACGGACAGTGATGACTCCCTTTGGTCCTGGCATCTTCAGCGTGAGGTACGCATAGTGTGTCACCGCCATGAATCGAGCAAACGTCGGGCGACCAAGAATAGCATGGTATTGTGATTTCCAGTCGACGACCTCGAACTCAATCGACTCTGTCCTGAAGTGGCTTATGTCCCCGAATGTAACGTCGAGTTTGTACGGTGCCTTTGGGCTAATTGCTTTGCTGGGAACAATACCGGAAGGTATTTGAAGATTTTGGGAGTTTTCGACTGACCTGTTCATTTTGCGGAGTGTCCGCGAAGATGATGTTTATGCCGCTGCCTCCATCCATAAGACCTTGGTCATGGCGTAGCCTCCTATTTGCGGTCGAGTACCAGAGCCGCGTGCCCCTGGTTGAACTGCAGCTGGGGGATGATCCTCTCGACTGAAGCTTATGAAGGTTTCCGATCCCTTCAGAAAATCTGGCACGGCAGGAGGTGCCATGACAGCCATGTTCACTTGTCTAGTGATTAGCTTTTGCTGCCTGTTGGAGGAGCGACCCTTTTGTATCATGTACATCTGCCCGTGGGGCTGTGGATATTGATCATCTTCCGCCCGTAGTTGGGTTGTATGGCACCTGCGAGGTTTGCGCCTGGAGCAGGCTGTGGTGGTGGCTGCGGTGGCGGCTGTGGCGCCATGAGAGCGGGCACAGCGTTCGGCTGTGGTGCGGGTGCAGGCGTGGGGCTGAGCAGGTGCTGGGCCGTACCTTTTGAGTCGTATCATGTAGTCAGTCGCCATTGGTCGAATTCCCTGCAGTTCCTTAGGGTGTGATTGGAGCGTAGTTTTCCGTCGTCCCCCTTGAAGAGGTGGAATCTGCACCAGTCGTCCATCTTTTCTCGAATGACCGCTCAGGTTTTGCGTCGCTACGTTTGCGCCATTCTTGCCTTTTGTAGCTGTCGCTCCGTGCTCGCGATCTCGACTGTCCCGTCGATCATCCGAGCGTCGATTGCTTCTATCTTGGTCTTCCCGGGGTTGTGTGTATCCAGCGCCATTGAATCTCGGATCTGTTATCGTCGTAAGGACGTCTGGAACGTTTGCGCCTGCGATCTTCTCTGTATGAATCTCTGCGGCCTCGACTGCCGCTTTCGTAGTTGTCGCGTGTTGGGGAAGCACGGGATCTGCGTACAGAATCCTCTCCATCTGCCCACTCAGTCGCAACTTTGATGAGGTCAGCCAGGGAGGTTGGCTTTCACGACCAAGTGCCTCTTTGAAGTCCTTCCTGGCGAGACCTTGTATAAAGGCATCCATTGCCCTGTCTCTGACACTTTGGCCAACCGAATTGCGTATTTTGGTCCACCGCCGTATGTATGATCTCAACGACTCGTCTGATCGTTGAGTGCATGTCCTTAATTCCTCGAATGTCTTCGGGCGCTCACACAGAGGCTCGAAGTTTTTGATGAAGTCTCTGCGGAAATCGTCCCACGAGTCGTATGATGATGGAGAGAGGAGCGACTTGAGCCAGTCGCGGGCAGTTCCTTCGAGCATAAGTCGTATGTACTGCATCGCCGTGGTGTTCGTGCCACGCTGGCATGCCACGACGAGTCTGTAATCTTCTAACCACCCAGAAGGTTCTTGGCGACCGTTGTATTTGGGTTGTTCGCCTGTCAACTTGAACCGTTTGGGCATCCGCGTCTCACGGATGCGTCGAGTGAAGCACAATGCTCCGCATGGCTCTGGTTCACGATCAGAGTATGAATCGCTGCTATAGGATCTTCGAGATCTGCTTCTGCTGACCTGTGCCGGCGCGTGCTTCTCCTTCCTTCATCCGAGTGGTGGCTGCGACCACTGCGATGATGTGTTGCGTGTCGTGAGTCGACTATGTCGCGATCGCGATTCCTTGCTGGAGTTTTATCTTCTGGCTGTATAGCCTGTGCCGCTAGAGCTAGCGATTTGAGTTGTTGGCGATGCAGGGCTGCGTTAGGGTCATTCGCCGGAGGTTGCATTGCCTTGAGGTAAGCACCTACGGAGAATAACGCACCCGCAGCAGTTTTGGGCACTGGGATTCTATTAGCGTCCTCTGTCATGAATGACAGGTTACGGGTGATTGCTACCCTTTCATGTTCTGGAAGGCTTGCCAACCGCGACCTGGGTCGTGGGGTTGGTTGCATTGTGGACCCGAGCGATTGCTCCCTTCTTCGGGCACTCGAGAGCTGGCTTGCCTTTTGCGCTCCTCGAGCGTCGCTCGGTAGTTTTGCAGTCGAATTGACTCCTGCCAGTTGAAGTACTGGAAGGTCAACATCTCCTCTGGGTGGATTTGGTGGCATCATTGTGCACTCCTTTATGACTTTATCTGCTTTTGCTGCCATCTCCTCCGTGATTGTCAAGGTTGTGACCCCATCTGGCATGGTTACCGTGCATGGGAATTGTGCAGGCCTGCGAGCGGCTGCGTCTGCGGATGATTCTGCGGTGAAGGCCACGTAGACCTGATGGGGCGTGACCCGAGGACAGGTGTATGTACTGTCGATTCCAGTCATGGACTCGACGTCGCCGTCGAGGCTCATGTCAGAGCCAGTATGTTCATCGAGTAAATCTTCGAGGCGAATCTCGTTGTCGGCGTGTTCATCGCCTATGCTCATCTCGGTGTTGGCGAGGCCATTATGGATGTCTGAGCCGAGGTTGGAGTTGGTGAAGATCTCCGAGTCGACGTTGCTGTCGTTATGAATCGCGGGCTCGTAGAAGTCGTCGAGGGAGATCCCGCAGTCGAAACTTTCGTCGAGTGGTAGGTTGAAGTCGACGCTGCTTGTGCGTATGCTGATTCTGCCTCCTCGCCTTGGAGTTCCGTCATCATGAACCTGTCGATCTCGCCGGTCGACATGGTTGTTGCGGGCGAGCAGGCTTCAGGAATCGACGAAGGGGCGAGCGCAGTCGACGGAGCCTCGAGTGCGCCCAGCACCGGTTGTTGCGGATCTGTCGAGTCCTGCGTACCAAGATTGTTTACGAAAAAATTGAATGCTCCAACAGTTAAGCTCAAACCTGATTCAAGGCCAGAAAACGCCTCCTGAAGCTCTGGCGAGTGAGGATTGAAATTCATTGGAAGAGCAGATGCGCTTTTTGCGGGTGAAGCGGGCAGGCCGCCGCTTTTCGAGTAGATCGGCGAGTCGCCGTGTGTCGCCTGGATCGGCGAGTTGCTGTTTGCTGACATGGCCGGCGAGTTGCCGTTTGCAGATGAGATCGGCGAGTTGCCGCTTGCTGGTGTGATCGGCGATTTGCCGTTTGCTGTTGGGACCGGCGAAACTTCGAGTCCAGCGCTATTCGTCCCCACGGTCGGCGCCACTTGACGAGGGGTAGACTCATCAAGACCCATGGTTAAGGTCCCTAGGTTATGAATATGGGGAGAGAACGTGGTAGAGCTGGAAGTATCGTCGGCTGACAAGCAGGGCAAAGATTTACCCAGGTTCAGGGCCCTCGTGTGGAGGTAACACCCCTACGTCCCGCCTGTCTGTTATTGCTTTGTGAATATGATGGTTACAAGGATCCCGGCGAGATGTCGATCTCGCTAGGGTTTTGGTGGCTCTGAGAGTACGTGGTCTGGTTCGATGGCCCTCCCAGTCCTTAAATAATAGGCTGGGTCTCGGGTGTTCGTAACCGACTCGATTTACAAGTAAGGAAACTCTAAACCGACTATTGCTTCGCCAAACTTGGAGGATACTCCATCTTCGTGGGCCTCCCTTCATGGGCTTCATGTAGGCTCTGATAGTTGGGCCTAGTCGATACGTGCACCAGGTACACTCATGGTAGGCTACCCGACAGGCATACCCATGTCACCTGTCCTCGCGACTCAAGGGACCAGCGTGTTTCACTGAAAGGTTCAGATCGGAACCTTTTCCTGAAGATTTCAAAGGGCCACGCAATGTGGCAATTACAACGCCTGCATGGATCCAACCACCTGGCGAACAATTACGAGATGGGGATGAGCATTTTGAACGCCTCAGAGGAAATATGTGCAGATACCTCAACATGATGCTAGAAGGTGCAGCGCACATATGGCTGCAAAATTTGCCTCCCAACTCTATAAATACTTGGGAGGAACTGAAGGATGCCTTCGTTAAGAACTTCCAAGGAACTTGCAACGACTCTGCAATATAGAAGATCTAGAGCGTTGTGTCCAGAAGGAAGGCGAGTCAAGTCGCCATTGGATGAAAAGGGTGGCAGAAATAATACACTCCTCAGATAATATACCACCAAGCTCAGCCGTCCTGGTGATGGAGAAAAACTGCAAGTTTGAGCCGCTGATTCATAAGCTGGGTCGCATGAAGGATAAAGTCAAGAGCCTCAGCGAGGTGATGGCTGCGGCTAACAAATATGCCAGCTCAGATAAAACCAGAGACGCGTCAGACGGAGAAGAAGAGGAGGTTGCTGCAAAAGGAAAGAAAAACTCCAACAAGCCCCAGCAGCAGCAAACGAGCCACAACAACGCGAGTCAAAACAAACGCAAAAGCGAAGATGGTCACTCAGGGCTCGTCGCCAATGCGCGTGGAGGATTCAGAGGCCAGCGTGGAAGGGGTCGAGGATACGGCTCCCGTCCAATCAATATGCAAGAAGTTTTCAACCGGCCATGCGACCTTCATGCGACAGGTGATGGACGGCCAGCGGACCATACCAAGGCGCAATGCCATTATTACAAAAGTGGAAAGAAGAGAGCCAACACAACGGGGGGAATTCCCATGAAGGAAACCCTAGTGCGGCTCATAACACAAATATTGGGCAGCACGGCGCGAGTAACCCCAGGCAGACGGGGCAGTATCACACAATAGTTATCGATACCTCCAAAAGGAAGAGAAATTGAGCCGCAGAAGTCAGCAGGTGAACGCCGTGATACCAGCAACACCCTTGGTTAAGGTGGTCAGAATACGCGTAACCTGGAGTCGCGACGACCACCCGCCACAAGTACGGGAACCTGGCAAGTTGGCACTGGTTGTGGCACCGTACGTTGCAGGATACAAGCTGACCAAAGTGCTTATGGATGGAGGAAGCAGCATTAATATCTTGTACTACGATACGTTCCAGCGTCTAGGACTCAAGGATTCCAGCCTGCAGCCCACGTCAACAGTATTTCACGGCATTGTCCCAGGAAGGTCCGCACGGCCAGTGGGGAAAATAACCCTAGGGGTAACTTTTGGAACAGAAGAGAACTTTAGAAGTGAATTCCTAAGCTTCGAAGTGGTAAAATTCCAAAGCCCATATCACGCCTTGTTTGGAAGAACGGCCTTTGCTAAGTTTATGGCCAGGCCATGCTACGTGTACCTACAGTTGAAGATACCAGGACCAAAAGGGGTCATCACAGTGTACGGAGATAGAGAAAAAGCAATAGAATGTGAAAAGGAGATGCGGCCTTCGCAGAATCCGCCTGTGCCGCGGAAGAGCTAAAAGGTTATAAGTCGCAGGTGGACCCAAACGACATGAGTGTGGTTACCACGCCATCTGCCGAGCCACCAATGAAATTCAAAGCGGCCCAGGACACTAAGCAGATAAATCTTGTTCCTGGCGACTCATCCAAGCAAACAGCATTGGAGCACACATGGAAGAAGAGCAGGAGAAGGCCCTCGTCGCTTTTCTCCAGGAAAATAAGACATCTTCGCATGGAAGCCGTCAGATATGCCAGGGGTACCAAGAGAATTAGCAGAACATAGCCTCAAAGTGAACCCTGCGGCTAAACCAGTGAAGCAGCCACTACGGCGTTTCATGATGATAGGAGAAAGGCAATAGGAGAGGAAATAGCTCGCTTGCTGGCTGCAGGATTCATCACGAGGTATACCATCCGGAATGGGTGGCAAACCCAGTATTGGTTATGAAAAAGAACGGTACGTGGCGAATGTGCGTTGATTACACCAGTCTTAACAAAGCTTGTCCAAAGGATCCATTTGCTTTGCCGAATCGACCAAGTAATTGATTCAACTGCTGGGTGCGAGCTGTTATGCTTTTTGGACGCCTATTCAGGCTACCATCAAATCAAGATGAAGAGGGAGGACCAAGAAAAGACGTCCTTCATCACACCCTTCGGAGCTTTTTGTTATGTCAGCATGCCCTTTGGGTTGAAGAACGCAGGTGCGACTTACCAAAGATGCATTCAGAATTGCTACATGAGCAAATAGGTCGCAACGTTCACGCCTACGTGGATGATATTGTGTTAAGTCGCAAGTTAGCCAGGATCTTATTGGTGATCTGGCAGAGACATTCACAAATCTCAGAAAATACAACATGAAGCTCAACCCCACAAAGTGCGTCTTTGGAGTACCAGCAGGAAAGCTATTGGGATTCATAGTATCAGAAAGAGGCATTGAGGCCAATCCTGACAAGATAAAGGCCGTGATGGATCTCCAAAAGCCAGAAAAGATAAAAGATGTGCAGCGACTTACTGGTTGCGTAGCAGCTTTGAGTCGCTTTATATCAAGATTGGGAGAGAAAGCACTACCTTTGTACAGACTGTTGAAAAAATCAGACACCTTCGTTTGGGACGCAGAGGCCGACGAAGCTCTGACAGCCTTGAAACATCAATTGACAAATGCTCCAGTTCTGGCGGCTCCAAAGATAAAGAGCCAATGCTACTATACATAGCGGCAAATTCCCGCGCTGTGAGCGCTGTCATGGTTGTGGAGAGACAAGAAACAGGAAAGGAATACCCTGTCCAGAGACCAGTATACTACGTGAGCGAAGTCCTCACAGCTTCCAAACAGCGTTACCCACAGTGGCAGAAGTTGGTGTTTGGAGTGTTCATGGCGAGTCGCAAGCTGAAGCACTACTTCCAAGAGCATCCAATAACTGTGGTTAGTTCAGCACCATTGGCAGATATCATTCGTAATCGAGAAGCTACTGGAAGAGTCGCTAAGTGGGCGATCGAGTTGGGACCACATCACATCAGCTACGAGCCGCGCACATCAATTAAGTCGCAAGCCCTTGCAGATTTTATTAACGATTGGACAGAAATCCAAGTGCTCCTAGCATGGCAGAAACCAAATACTGGACCATGCATTTTGATGGGTCAAGACAGTTGCAAGGCTCGGGGGCTGGAGTTGTTCTAACATCTCCCAAGGGAGACAAGCTGCGGTATGTGTTACAGATACACTTCAACTGCACAAATAACGTGGCGGAGTACGAGGCACTGCTTCATGGTCTACGTATAGCAAAGGAGATGAACATCAGTCGCATACGCTGTTTTGGCGATTCAGACTTGGTGGCACAGCAGGTCTCGGAACGTGGGACAGCAAGGATGCGAACATGGCTGCATATAGAAGAGAGGTGGACAGAATTGCTGGACATTTCACTGGATACCAAGTTGAACATATTGATCGGAGACAAAATGAAGCTGCGATGCCCTGTCTCGGCTTGGATCCAACAGACAGTCAGTCCCACCCAATGTTTTCCTGGATGAACTGCACAATCCATCAGTCAAACCTCCAGCAGAGATTGACATTGCAGAGCCAGAGGATGATTCAACTTTAGTCGCAGCCCTGCATGAACAGCCAGGATGGACAGAGCCATACATGGCATATTTAAGTCGCGGAGTGCTGCCGACGATGAATTGAGGCGCGCAAAATCATACGACGATCAAAGGCCTATACAATCATCAACAACGAATTATACAAGCGCAGCGTGTCAGGAGCATTCCAAAGATGTGTCTCACCAGAAGAGGGACGAAAAATCTTGCACGAAATTCATTCAGGCGATTGTGGCCATCATGCTTCGTCAAGATCTTTGGTGGCAAAGGCGTTCCGACATGGATTCTTCTGGTTAACAGCATTAGCAGATGCAGAGCAAATTGTCAGAGTGTGCGATGGATGTCAAAGATACGCTAGGCAAGATCATATGCCAGCCAAGCACTTCGCACAATACCCATCACATGGCCTTTTGCCGTATGGGGTTTTGACATGGTAGGGCCTTTCAGACGGTCTTCAAACGGAAAAACTCACCTCTTAGTCATGGTGGACAAATTCACAAAGTGGATAGAAGCAGAACCTGTGGGAGATTGCGAGGCTGAAACAGCAGTCAAGTTCTTGAAGAAGGTCATATTCCGCTTCGGTTACCCCCATAGTATCATTACAGACAATGGGAGCAACACCTCTGAAGGGGCTACACAGATATTTTGCGCAGACAATGGGATAAGATTGGACCTCACGTCAGTAGCACACCCGCAGAGCAATGGACAAGCTGAGCGAGCTAACCAGGAAATTCTCCATGGAATTAAGCCGCGCCTTATTGAAAAGGTCGAAGCATCTCCAGGATGTTGGGTGGAAGAACTGCCAGCAGTACTGTGGAGCTTAAGACAACCCCTAACAGATCCACAGGATTTACACCATATTTCATGGTCTATGGAGCAGAAGCAGTCATGCCCAGCGATATCATACATGATTCACCAAGAGTTGCGGCTTACATCGAGACAGATAATGAGATAGCTCGGCAAGACTCGGTGGACACATTAGAAGAGGTTAGAGACTTGGCAGCATCAAGGTCAGGTATATCAACAAGACTTGCGACGCTATCATGCCAGACGCATCAAAACCCGCACCTTTCAAGAAGGCGACCTAGTACTGCGACTTAAACAAGATCACAAGGGAATGCATAAGCTGTCCTCTCCATGGGAAGGACCCTACATCATCAGCAAGAAGCTAAACAATGGGTCGTACTACCTGCTGGATGTAAGGGAAGAAAGCAGCGAACGCCATGATTTCGAGGATCGTCTCGAGGCACCTCGCCCTTGGAACGTCGCACACCTGCGACCGTACTATACATAAGAAAAGGCTAATCAGAGCCAAGCATCATCCTTTCCAGCTTTATAGCTGAGTATCATCACAGCCACTCAGGGCTAGAACTTCAACTTTGGTCGCCACCTAGGCGCGACCTATGCAACATCTGATCGCCACCCAGGCGCGATCGACCCTTGTATCAGAAACCGGCTGCCACCTAGGCGCGGCCGTAAACTTTGTATCATCTCTGGTCGCCACCTAGGCGCGACCGACCCCATGTATCACCATGGATCGCCACCTACGCGCGATCCAACCCTATGTATAACACTCGGTTGCCACCTAGGCGCGACCTTATGTGTCATCATAATCAAAGCTTATCATAGCTTAGCCTATCATGGCAATATCATTATGTTTCTTGGGGTCTTTGTTACCCTGAAACAGCCGATTTATTGGCAATTATCAAATTTACCTTAAGTTGGATTGCTACTCGCATTATGTGGCCAAAGTACTGGGGTGTGGCGTCAATCGAGCTTGATTGCCTATCATGGCCGCTCTCGACCCTGAACACACATGTTCCTAGGAAATACTGAGTCGCGCGAGTGCCCACTTAAGGATTCAGATGGCCTAACTAGAGGTCGATGTACTGCTTATAGTACGGCAACACCAATTACAATTACTTGTAACTTAACAATTGTTTTATTCATGATATCAAGTTACAGGTGATGACCTTCAGAGTTCTCTGAGAAGAATTGAGATGATTACCACATACATCCTCTCAATCCTTGGGGGCTACATCATATTATCATCAAAAATTTGAAGATGGTCGTCATCAAGTTCTGAAGCTATCAGGATACTCTAACAAAGAAGCTCACGAAGTCAGATGATCTTCCAGGTGCGAGTCAAGGCCAACTGCACAATTATAAGTCGCGAAACAAGGAAAAGCGCGCCTAAGCATTCAAGATCAAGAAATACTATGAAGTTCAGGCCACGCTTGGGGGCTAATGTCGGGGGAATACTTTCTGGATTAACCCGCGGCCCAGTGCGACTTAACTTACTCGCACGGAAAGGCCCACTTGGGAGCAAGCCCAATATTGAACCGCCATAAGGGGAAAGATCTAGAAGACATATCCCGGAGGACGTGAAGACCAAGTAGTCTCCGAGTAGGCCTCTGTGGATGTATTCCTTATGGGGAAGTTTCCTTTTGTAACCTAGCGAGCCTCTGTGTATATAAAGAGGACTCGCAGGACTTAGAGCGGGTCAAGCTATCAAGCCCTAAACCCTAGCTCATACGGCGAGTACCAGATCGGATCGCCTCCATTGTAACACCTCGATTATCATATCAATACCAATCTAGGGTAGGCAGGAAGTAGGTCTTTTACCTCACATTGAGGGGGCCGAACCTGGGTAAATCTGTGTTGATCTTTGTTCCTGCGATCCCAAGCTCGGAGATGCTTGACTCGCGTAATCCCACACCTACGAAGTCATCTATGACACCTGACGTGACAAACCCACGACAGTCGCCGCCGGCAAAGTTCGACGGGTCCTCGCCTCCTCTAGGTGCCGTTCTGGCACTAGGAGGGGTGGGGACCTCGGACCTGCACACGGCGCTTTTCGAAGGTCCTTAATGGTAGCGTTTGGTTTTGGTCGTCATCTTCTTCGTTAATGGAGATGGTATCGTCTGCAATAAGTGATCTTCCACGTTTCGTTCGACGACGAGATACCCTTTCCGACGTCAATGGTGGCTTTGGAAGATTAAGTCTGTCTAGGTATGGTCCTTCAGATCTTGTTTCGCCAGATCAATCTTGGATTGTTTCTCATGGTTGCCGCGAGGAGGTTTGTCCTCGCAATATCTATCCGGCTACTACGTCTTCGGCAATGGTGATTCGTTCTCTCGGCTCCCAACGACGTCGACAAAGTGGTTCGGTTATTTGTCCTGAAATATCAGTGGTGGTGCTCTTACCGATGTTGCTTGATTAATTTAATGGATGCGTGCGTGCACAAAGCCTTGGCATTGCGGCTCAAAATTAAAAAAGGGAGAACCTTCAGTGGTATTCACAGGTCTGTGGTTTGGTGGTGTTGGAATTGTTCTACGACTGCCTTCAGAAAAGTACAAGATTATGTCATGGATGAAGAAAGGAGTTGAAGATCTCATAGATTTGCTAACCTCTTTTAGTTTTTTTTTTGTAATCGATGTAATCGTGTACTTTTTGCTGGTTTAATATATGTGGAAAATTCAAAAAAAAAAAGTGTCTTGGTTTGTCCCGGAAGAGAAATAATGTCTGGGTTATTAATGTCTTTTCTTTGAACATGAGTCATTGATGTTGTTATTTGAGACCCCCTACCTTTTTTCTGCACGGTCTGCCTTGCAAAGAATGTGTCTATACTTTTTCTCTCAAAAAACAAGAGATGTGTCTATACTTTGACTCATTGACCTTCAGTTCTCAACTAGTATTTGGATAGCCCAAGTATTCAAAATATAGGTAAAATAAGAAGAGTGTTCAAAACCTAGAAGGCTAGTTTCTTATTCTGGAGCTCGCGGGTCTATATTTCCTTGCCAGCACCATGGTGGAACTTGAGACGCAAAAGATGAAACTAGGGACGCACTACTAGGAAAAGGGTCATCAGTGGCGCACCAAATTATGATTCTGTGGCGCACCCCCAGAATTGCTGGGTGCGCCACAGAATCGTCGCCACTAAAATATTATTTCTGTGGCGCACCATGGGCATGCGCCACAGAAACTGACTTTCTGTGGCGCACCACGGACGTGCGCCACAGAAATAACTTGGTAGGCCACATAGCAAAGTAATTCTGTGGCGCACCGACGCCTGGTGCGCCACAGAAAGTGGTGCGCCACAAAAAAAGAAAAGCGTGCGCCACAGAAATATGAAACAGTAGTACAGGTATTTTTTTCATTTTGCTATATAAATACAGGTATATACAGGATTTATCCAGAAATACAGATATATTTGACAGGTATATAAACAGACACACATTAATCACTATTTCATCACACATATTACTTAGTTTGCCCGAGATACATACACATAGTCAGAAAAGTGCCGAATGTTAATTTACACAATATATTAGTTATGATAGAAACAAAAGTTCATCATTTCACACACTACACATTACAAATGAAGTGTTCACCGCCTAACTAGGATCAAATGTAGTACACATGGTGAGCAAGAGTGTGCGGGAGCATACATGATCATGGCTTCCTCTTCTTGAGCGGCGCCGGGAACGGTAGAATGCCCCCTTTCGTCCTCCACTCCTGGTGTCATTCTGCGCCGCTAGTCGTTCTTCCATGGCCCTCTGAGACAATGCTGAAGATGGATTGGGATATATATTGGTTAGTGATATACATAGAGTATAATTTGTTCATCTAAGTAGAGAGGCAAGACGATCAATCAATGTTGTCATGGTTGGAAATCATATGGCTATCCTATTTGGGTTTCATAGCATAGCATATATATAATATATAACCCTACACATGCACTTCTACAAAAAAGTACACACTAGCTAGTAATGCTTAGCAAGGCTATCTTTTATAATACATCCTACGTACCGAAGCGGAAGTGTAAGGACCCTGAGGCGTGAATGACATCGTCGAGGATGATATTTGTTAACTGCAGCCGGATGCGATGGAAGTCTTGTCTATAATCAGCATCGGTGAGACCATCCGCCATTTTGGTGTATTCTGCGAGATTAGATGCAATCTTCGTTTTCTCGCAATCCCGGACAATCGTTTTAAGGTGATGGAGGGCATAGTAGGCCTCCATCTGACTGCCATCCGGTTGCTTGACGCAATGGAATCCGGTCCCATGCAAGAACTTGTGTGTGTTGTCGTCCTCTGTTAAAAATTCCGACTTCTTATGGAAGGGGCCGCCCTTTTTGGCATAGGCCTCGAGAGCGTCATCGAGAACACCCTTTAATCTGTTGTATGATCTCGGCTGGGATTTATTCCCCGAGTCCAAATAAGTGGCAACGGACCACCTCGGGGATACGTGGATGAGTGCGCAGTACTTGTCCCTGTTCAACACAATTGAAGCAGAATGTTGGACAAAGGATCAGCGATGGAAGAAATGTACAAGAAGGCATAAGATAGGACGGTGGCGAGCAGATGTGTACTTACTCGAAAAAGTAAGGCAGAAGAAGGACGGTCCTGTACATAGCAAAGTAATTCTGTGGCGCAACATTTGCTGTCGGCGCTTCATTGAAGCCTTCCATGAAACCGCGCCTGAGCAGGTGTTCCTCCAATTGTCCGGAATCAGGGTCGATCCATCTCACAAATTTGCAACTTCTACACGGACATCGTATGTGGCGCTTGTTGCACCGAATCATTTCCGCCTTCGCTTCTTCCTTGTAGTTGTTGATTCGACTGGAGCTCATCTTCATGACCATGGTCGCCTACGCGGTATACATATAGAGTATGTGTTATTAAGTGAGAAATGTTCGACGAAAAAATTCGGCATGACTTCCCCTACAAGTAGGACATATGTGGTGCAAAAATTTACCGAAATGGAAATGAATCAACATTTCGGTAAACATCCATGCACCACGCCGGCGCAACACAACAACAAAAGGCAACAACATGCACAACACACACAAGCTTCATGTACACACATATTCATCCAACAATACTCACCTAGTAGATCTAGATCCGTTGCCGAGACGTGACCGTGATCGATGAGAGAGAGTGTGTGGTGATGGAGAGGAAATAGTGGACGAAAAGAGAGGAGGAGAATATATATGGAGGCTCTCCCCAAGCCCTCACCAATTATATGTCAAACAAAGTAGATTTAACAACAAATAATGGATAATAGGATGGTCAAAATGCCATGGGAGAGAGGAGGAGCTCGAGCTAGATGCATGGAGGAGAATGAAGGTCACATGGGGAAAGTGGGTGGTGCCACCTTTTTGTGGATCTGGGCCAACATTCTGTGGCGCACGTAGCTCCGTGCGCCACAGAATGTCAACTTTCTGTGGCGCACGGAGTCCGGTGCGCCACAGAAATCTAACATTCTGTGGCGCATGGAGTCTGGTGCGCCACAGAAAGC
The DNA here is from genome assembly GCA_947311845.1 of Poa pratensis. Classification (NCBI taxonomy): domain Eukaryota; kingdom Viridiplantae; phylum Streptophyta; class Magnoliopsida; order Poales; family Poaceae; genus Poa; species Poa pratensis. The sequence goes on from CAMZMU010000107.1 coordinate 43,009,590, forward strand.
TAACATTCTGTGGCGCATGGTGACCGGTGCGCCACAGAATGTGAACTTTCTGTGGCGCACTGGGACACGTGCGCCACAGAATGTCCCCAGATGGACCTGGTCCAATAATTGGAACGTGGGACCCACGATATTTCTGTGGCGCATGGGTTGGCATGCGCCACAGAAATAAGACATTCTGTGGCGCATTTTATGGCATGCGCCACAGAATGTCTGATTTCTGTGGCGCATGGACATCAGATGCGCCACAGAATGTCCAAAATGTTTGTGGCGCACGTGCTACCATGCGCCACAGAAATAGTTCTGTGGCGCACCAATTAAGGGTGCGCCACAGAATGACAACCCACCTATAACCCTTTTCCTAGTGACGGTGATACCAAAGACTTTCAATTTTGCCATGGATATTTATCGTTTATACTTATTTAAGTTTCTCCACTTCTACGCATGTACTTTGTTCAGTTTATCAATAGATGTGTTCGTTTGCTGAAAAGTTTGTACTACAACAAAAAATTCTACATAGAGGAGTCCCGTATGAAAGCACGTAACCTAGCCTCCCCTTTTTTTACCCTAGCTGAAGAATAAAGAAAAAATATATGTTACATATTTACTAATCTTATAACATGTTTATTTTAAATAATTTAAATGTGAGAAGCACACACGTACACACAGCAATATAGACACACACCCCCGATATACAAGCGGTTCTACTAGAAACTGATTTTAGTTAGTATTTTTTTTAAATGAGTAAATGAGTAACCTCTGAATTTTCTTTATTTTAAAGCATTATCCTAAAAAGTACTAAACAACATTTGAACCGCTTTCTAGAATTAATAACCATCTTGTTGTTATAAGTTGCTGCCTCTGGTCCAAAATATAAAATGTTTTGGTAGGCTAAAATGACCTACCAAACATGTTACATTTTGGAACAGATGCGGTATATATACCGACAGAAATGACAGATTTAGTTTCACAACAGCACGGTCGCTAGCCGAGTACGTCTAGAAGTTTGTTGCTTTTTGATACGTTGAATGTAGAGATGACTGTATTTGACCTCGACCTGTCTCCCAATCCAACCTTGGCTTCAAATTAGCAATTCCCGGACCACGTCTCACACCGCAAGCAGACATCGACCTTGCACTTTCTTCTTTTTTTTGTTCTCTCGATCGTTCTAGCAACTAGCACTATATTACTATTCCATGGTTTTTGTCAAAGCACAGCCACAGCGACTGTATTTGCAAAGAAAAAGGAGGAGGACAAGGACTGTTGAACGCACGACATTGGTCTCTCGTGCATGTAGCGCCAGCCAGTATAATTTTCCATGGGTTTCTCGAGGACAAGGACCGTTGTAAACCCTAAATATACCCGTGAGGTGACACGGATTGAGAAAGTCAAGACAGAACCTTCTTCCCCTTTGGAAAAAAAATGTGTGGGAAGCAAAATGGAATCGCAAAGTTCCATCCGGAAAAAGGTCCATTTTGTACAGTGAACAAGTAGAGGGCGGATCGAATACTGTAGTCAAAATCCCTGTTGTTCACACCTTGGCTGGAGTATTGAATCTCGGTCTAAATTAAATCTTAGACCTGTTTGGCGCACTGGTAAAAAGAGCATCCCGGCCAGAAACACCCATTTCTCACCGACTTGACGGGTCTGCACGTCCAGTGGCGGATCCGGAAATATTTTAAAGCCGAGCAAACTCTTAATATAAAATTTTAATACACTATTTTTTTTGGATAAATACCATGAAAATACACGGTATCGGCCGGCCGGAAGCCCGGGCAACTGCCCGGGCAGCCGGGACGCTGCGTCCGCCACTGTGCACGTCATATTCATCTCCTATCTCAATCCATCTTCCTCCCATTTCAAATGGGGGATGGGGGAAATGGCCGAGGCATACACCAGGGATAACCAGGATGGAGAGAGGCATGGGAGGGGGGCATGAGTTGCGGCGCTGACGCTCGATCGCCAAGCACCCATAGGAAGCACGAGCTATCGTCGTCGCTTCGCAACTCCCGCCTCCGTCCATGGGACGACAACTCTGCTTGTTGCCGCGCCATGCCAAGATGGCGCACCACATCTTGTCCGAGCTGCTCGCCGCGGTCTCCGCCAGAGCAGGGCGTCCGCAGTGGCGGAGCTGCTTCACAAGCATTGGGTTCAGATGAACCCAATAAATTACCTTATACGGTTCACTAATCTACAATTGTCCATTGTTTATTAGTGAAAAATTACACGGTAAGCAAGAGACTGAACCCAATGAATTTATGTGCTAGCTTCGCCACTGGGCGTCCGTCGTGATGACAATATAAGGTACTAAGATATAGAGACGGGGAAGAAGACGAATATGACATGTAGACCAATGTAGTCATAGTCAGCGGGCACCAATAGTTTTTGTTTTTCTGCTCTATAAGATAGATCCAAGATTCAATTTAGAGCTGAATTCAATCTCAGGGTGCAACAACGGTTCTATTCATATGCGCAAGTCGTTGTCAAAGAGTGGCACGGTGGGTGTAGGGGTCGAGAACGAGGGGTGAAAGTGAAACCGAGGCTGGCTCGGGGGATCCCCGGTTTGTGACGCCCGTCGCCGGTTTCGCCCACTTGGTCGGGTCAGGTCTGCCGTCGCGTACGAACGAATGATCGATCCTCTATCGCGATCTCCAACGGACCCGCACCGCAACCAGATCCATCGCTGGTGCGCCGAGTCGAGTAGTGTCCGTCCGTCCTAGAGGCATCACACTGTCTGAACCGTAACGCCGCTTGATAACTGTACTATCTCAGGTTTTTTTTTATTCATTTACCAATTTCGCTTGTACGAGCAGTTTCAGTGTATATTCGGAGAACAATTTGCTAGGACTCTGAACACTACTCTGTTCGTACTTTTATAGTTTTATGCATGCATAAGTGACAACAAAATATGAAATACTACTCGTGCATCTTATTAAAAAAACCATATTACGAGTTTCACAAAATTCTCAAAAAAATAAGGACGTAGCCAATGGTGTATCCCACCAACGTGCACAAAGAAAAAATAATTCAAATACTTTGTATTTTGAGCTACACAAGAAATGATAAAAGTTGGATCTGAATATGCGTATTTTCCAATATATAGTTTTACCAGATTTTGTCATTTTTATAGCCCCTAATACGATCTATTTAAAATTGATATCTTGCACGTTTATGGGATACACCATCGGCTACATCTGAATGTTTTTTCAGAATATTTTGAAAATCGTAAGTATCATGTTTGAATTTTTTGAAACTAACAGAAGCACTGGTGCTCATGAGCCAATAGCACTTTCCGAGACCCTAAGCACTACTTTGTTCTAACTTTTATACATGCGTAAGTGACAACAAAAATATGAAATACTACATCTTGAGGCAACTTAAATACTTCTCTTCAGAAAATTACGAAAAAAATGACCACCAACTTAAATAATTCTCCTTAAAAAATAATGAAAAAAACTATGCGCCATCAACCTTCAGAGTTGGCCTGCGATCATCGTGTCCGGCTGTCTTCGTTTGGGGAAGACTATAAATTGTGGAGCTTCTGAAGATATGTGATGGAGCAAAAGTAAGCAAGGTGGATCGCGGGAGCAATCTCGGGTAGCACATTTAGTGCATGCTTTGGCGCAATTAGGCAAGAGTGGTTCAAGTGGTGTGCTAATGATTCTCATAACATTCTTGTCTAACTAATAGAGCTCACGGTTCTCTAAAATAAAAGAATGGATGAATCCAGGACGGGTTCGACCCCAACGTAGCTCCGCTTCTGCCTCTCTGACTAAGATGAAGTCACTATTGTTGGATCCATCATCATTACTCGCTCAGAGCGACATGATCATCGTAGTCTCTGCGTGGTGTAGTCGATGCCGCTACACCTGCATTACGATACATTACGTAATTGAGATACCAACAACAGATTAAACTGAAATCTGATCAACCTCGGGACAAAAAAAAGAGTATTCAAAATGCTTTACATGTCTCCTAGTCCGCATTTAATCGTGGTAAATTATAGTCATGTACGACCAACCGGTTTCTCGCCCTTGAACCAAATTTTTTTTACTTTTTTATGGATAATATTTTTTTTTGCAGAAATGCGTGAGAGAGCACACTTTTTTTATAAATAGGAGAAGAACACCAAGTTACATGGGTAATAATTTTCAAAACTCGGTATCCGCAAATTTAGTCTCAGAGCACCTTTGGAAACTATTTGCATATATCCTACTTACGTATTTTCTCTCCCTACATATTTATTGAAAGAATTTCCCTCCATAAGAACAACTTCTTCTCCAAGAAGAAGCCACGGAATAATAAACCGGAAAACGGCCCACGATAACGGAACTGTAGCGGAGTGACTTGACTGGTGGGCGGTCCACTCCAAGATTTGATCGGCGACCACGTGTCTTTCCGCCTCATCTTCCTCCTCCTTCCGCCTCTTCGCCCAGCCCAAAATTTCCCCTCTCCTATAAAGAAAAATCCACCACCGAATCCCAATCTCACCACTCTCCACCACCACCCCCTCCCACCCCACATCTCCGGCGGAGCCACCTCCGCACGCGGATCGCGCGCGCGATGGCGAACATCGACATGAAGGCGGTGCTGGCGGACCTGGAGCGGGACGCGGCGGCGGACGCGCGGACGCCCCGCACCAAGCTCGTCTGCACGCTCGGCCCGGCCTCCCGCTCCGTGCCCATGCTCGAGAAGCTGCTCCGCGCCGGGATGAACGTCGCGCGCTTCAACTTCTCACACGGCACACACGAGTACCACCAGGAGACCCTCGACAGCCTCCGACAGGCCATGCACAACACCGGCATCCTATGCGCCGTCATGCTCGACACCAAGGTCCCTCCATTCCCCCCTCTCGATCTCTTTCCGTCCCTCCTCCCGCGTGCTTTCCGTTCGTTCGTTGCCGGATGGTGGTGTGCTGCTACTAAGGCCGCCTTTGTTGGTCCGATCGGGCCGCCTGCTGCTGCTGGCTTGGTCCGGAGAGGTGGATTTGGAGTCGGATCTTACTGATCTGATGATCGGGAGTGGATTTTTGGGCAGCACGGTCGAATTAGGATTGCAGCTTTCGTGCTTTTGACTTTGTGGTTTCGGCTACACGAAATGGTACCTGTGTGGTTAGATTGGCCCCGGGCTGTGCCTTTTGCCTTGTTCCAGACGGTTGGATCTAGGATTGGCTCCTGCTTGTGTCGCCATCTAGGTAATTTTGGATCTTCTGACATGGTGGCCATGGATTGCGAAGTAGGAGTACTCAATAGTTTGCGGTGACTGCCAGTTACCATCTCCCGTAGATACGTCTTGGCAGTTAATGCTAGGTTTACAATTTGGTTGCCAGTTACGATGTTGATCAAATCGTTCTATCTCTCCACATCTCGGTGTTGCGGCATGGCTGACTTCCATAGGAGCTTTCGTTCACTCACACAATACATAGTACAGAATGGGGATGATGTGATTAGTACAAAGATGGAGAACACTTAGTTGGTAATAGTAATATATGTTCAGAGTAGTCGTTTGTTATGTAACAGCTTAGTGTGTCATCTCACATGCATAACTAGCTCTGCATCTTGTGGTGTTTACCATTACGGTTCAGATGCTAAAATTTAAAGGTTTAGTTTGTTATTCCATTATAAGCTACAATGAGACTAATCTTGCACCCAGTTGCTTATGTCTGTACTGAGTATTTTCTTCATTACTGCAGGGACCTGAGATCCGTACTGGATTTCTGAAGGACGGTAAACCAGTCAAGCTTACAAAGGGCCAAGAGATCACTGTTACCACTGATTATGAAATCAAGGGCGACTCGAACACGATCTCTATGAGTTACAAGAAGCTTCCTGTAGATGTGAAGCCTGGGCATGTCATACTATGTGCTGACGGTACCATCTCCTTAACGGTTCTGTCTTGTGATCCAGAAGCTGGAACCGTGAGATGTATGTGCGAGAACACTGCGATGCTTGGAGAGAGGAAGAATTGCAATTTGCCAGGAATTGTTGTGGACCTCCCTACGCTGACGGAGAAGGATAAAGAAGATATTATGGAATGGGGTGTGCCAAATGATATCGACATGATTGCTCTGTCGTTTGTCCGCAAAGGATCAGATTTGGTGACTGTCCGAAAGCTTCTTGGACCGCATGCAAAGCGCATCAAGTTAATGTCGAAGGTGTGTATGTTGTTACTGTCAGATATTTTATGGTTCCTGTTAGTGTTTTTCCCTGTCCATAGTTTACTAAAATCTTTTATGTTCTCTGCAATGACGAAACTTTTCTGCATGTTTAGTTAACTATACATAGATGATTTTTCTTCATTCTATCATTGAGCTGCCTTAATGCTTTGCCCATTTGTTGATACATGCTGGAAGTCTGGAAACGATGAACTCTTTGGCTCTCCTTCTCTGCCCTGTTTCTGCTCATGTTTGTATAGTCCATTCTGTGCTATATTAGGCAGAAAACATAACTGGTTCTCTTCTATGTGCTTTCCTTAAGAACATAGTGCCCAACTTTGCCTCTTTTCCCCCTGCATCTCCCAAGATAAGCATTTTTTGCTGGTTCTTGTGAAATTATTCAGATAATCTTGTGCCATTGCTATGAAATGCTCTGTTGGACTGCCATGCTGAAAAAATTTACTTTGTATATACATATGTGCTTACTTTTGACCATGTTAGTTATGGTCTTATGGGTCTGACTTATTTCTTGAATATGTAGGTTGAAAACCAAGAAGGCATTGTCAACTTTGATGAAATTTTGAGGGAAACCGATGCCTTTATGGTTGCTAGAGGTGATCTTGGAATGGAGATTCCAGTTGAGAAGATTTTCCTTGCACAGAAAATGATGATTTACAAGTGTAACCTTGCTGGCAAGCCTGTTGTTACAGCTACACAGATGCTTGAATCAATGATCAAGTCTCCTAGGCCAACTCGTGCTGAGGCTACTGACGTTGCAAATGCTGTGCTTGATGGCACTGACTGCGTCATGCTCAGTGGTGAAAGCGCTGCTGGAGCATACCCTGAGGTGGCTGTGAAGATCATGGCTCGTATCTGCGTTGAGGCAGAGTCTTCCCTGGACAACGACGCCGTCTTCAAGGAGATGATCAAGGCTGCGCCCCTTCCGATGAGCCCATTAGAGTCTCTTGCTTCCTCAGCTGTGCAAACTGCCAACAAGGCCAGGGCTACTCTGATCGTCGTCTTGACTCGCGGTGGCACAACGGCCAAGCTGGTCGCGAAGTACCGTCCCAGGGTCCCGATCCTCTCCGTGGTCGTCCCGGTGCTGACGACTGACTCGTTCGACTGGACTGTCAGCTCCGAGGGACCAGCAAGGCACAGCCTGATCTACAGAGGCCTGATCCCACTCCTCGCCGAGGGCTCTGCCAAGGCCACCGACTCGGAGTCGACGGAGGAGATCCTGCAGGCTGCGCTGAAGTCTGCCGTACAGAAGCAGCTGTGCAAGGCCGGTGACGCCGTCGTCGTCCTGCACCGTATCGGCGTCGCTTCCGTCATCAAGATCTGCACCGTGAAGTGATCATCATGCACGGCCATTCAGTGCCACGGCCTTTCTTTGCTGTGGCAAACTTCATTGCTTGTTCTTGCACTCCAATCTTCCAGAGACAAACTGATATAGAGCTCTGTTACAGTTGATGCCCTGTAGTATCTATTTGACAGGTGGTCACCGTTTCATGCCTGCACAATTTTCTCGTAGATTTTCTGCTTTGCTGTATTCTGAAGTACTCACTACTCGTTTGCTAGTGATGTCAGTATGTATCAGAATAAGATTTGACATCTTCGTCGGTATGCCGTATGTGCCGAGCAGAGCGTTGAGATATGTTTTGATTAGTGACTTAATTGTGAGACTTGCATCTTAGGTTCAGTACATGTATATTTCAAAAAGTATTTGTATGATATGTGAGTGACCTAACATTGGCAGTTCAACATTGCCACTCATTTTACTCCTAAATTCTACGGACCTTTCCTAAAACAGATGGAGATGATTGGAGCGTCAACACATTTGTGCATATGTAAGCTGTAATGTTGGATTCGATGATCATATCATGTGGTCGCTTAGTTCTTCCCATGTAACATTTTATTTTTGGCCTCGGCCTTGCATGTTTGCTTCTCCTATATCAATATAAAAGGCAAAGCTTTTGCTCGTTTAAAAAAAATTAGATTCTATATTAGGTTACCTAATTTTGGCTTGTACTAACATCAACATGCAGTCTATACAGATCAAACCAATGGAAACTAATTTAAAAATCAATCAAAATCTATGGTTTCAGTCCAAACTATTCTCAGCGCCAGATGTCCCTCCGTCAAAATCCCACAAAAACCAACAGAAAATTCATAAGCTCAGACATGCACATGCTCTTAACAGTTAACACTGAAAATTCATAAGCTCACACCAGGCAGCTGCACATGCGCCTACACACTTATCTTCAGATTATACAAACTGCATGATAAATCAAACTGCACATGCGCCTACACACTGACATTATGTAACACACTTATCTTCAGATTATACAAACTGCATAATAAATCACAGGTTCCAGGTAATTTTTAGATCCTTCAAGGTACAGGTTACAGGCCATCAAAAGTCCAGCGCCAAACTGCCATGCAAGATACATTACACTGGATTCATGCAGATCAAACTTTCAGTCCACAATGTAGCATTACACTGGATTCGTTGAAGTTTGATTTGATGTAACCAAGCTGCAGGATGGACATCAATCTACAAGGCCATCTAGTCTCCCTTCCACCTGCTCACATCAAGATTTAAAATACATCAGTATGCACACACCCTCAACTTGCTGCCCTTGGCAGAAAACTAACAGGGAGCGGTAAGAAAAGAAAGAGATGATTAGTTAAAATCCAGTACAAAACTTAGCATTGTAACAATCTGTACACAAGGTGTAATCAAAAGAAAGAGAACCTAATTGCTCGGTACACAATGACAGTTGAAAGCTATGCGGTTAATTAGTCGAAAACTACTAACAGGACTATCGTAACACCCTCAACTTGCTGCCCTTGAGGCTGTACCTGGTGCGAAATTCATGCCAGAGTTCACATAACAAGATCCCCGCGTTTTCAAACACACCGACTATTGAAAAGACACTACTTTTCCAACGTAGGGGAATGCAGGAAAAGTATGCAGTGCCCTCTTTTGTGTAACAAAGCTACAAGTTAGTAGCTCTTTTAGCTACATAACAGGAGAACGCTACAACTCTGATTGCTGCATTATGACTAGCTTTACAAAATTAAACTCAGGTTTCATGTGTACGAGTAGAACAAACCACCTTGTTTTTCTTCTAAAGTTGACCAACATGGTACACATCCAGCCAATTCTGTAACTAAAATGCTACCAGCTGGTGTATAATTGGTACAAGCCCTAAACTACCAGCTAGTGTAGAAGACAAGATAAAAAAACAAGCCTAACGCATTACCTGAAAGTAATTATGGAGTAGAATTGAGCATCTCATCTTCATTATTCAAATCTTCGACTATTGTTGTGAGATCAAATCCACCTGAAAACATAACAATGCGAATTGGTGAATTTATTGAAAAGGCATCATTTATTACTCAAGAGGGCAGTCATTTACCTGCTGGGCGCATCCAATCTTGCAAGCATATTAAGCCATCGACGGTTTCGCTAGTCAGCTGACTCCGATAGTCACTTATTACTCTAGTTCCAGTGGAAAAAACAGACTCGGAGGCTACCGTTGATGCGGGAACAGCCAATATATCTCGTGCCATGCGAGAGATTGTTGGGTACTTGTGGCTATTGATCATCCACCACTCTAGAATGTCAATATTAGCACTTGGAGATACTAACTCCTCCTTTAAATACATGTCAAGCTCGGTTTGCTTAATACAATGTGTTTGTTGCTCACCCACATGTTGACTCCAGCTCGCCCATGGATCATACATTGAAGATGCTTGAGTTTGATGCTCATTCTGAATGTTTGAGTCACCATTTTCTTGTGAAGAGTACGCATTGAACATGTCCTCGATTGTCCTCTTCACATGAGCTAAGCAGTTCGGTCCATCAATTGTTGTTTCATCCTTCAAGTTGAACTCTAAGAACCTATACTTGCACCGAGGATCAAGTATCACAGGAATGCACATTGTCAAGTATGATAGCTTCCAATACTTCAAGAACTCCTTCTTCATTTCAACAACCATTGATCTTATTGTGGCATTCTCATTTGATGCTTCTTTTGCCAACATCCACTTGACTTTCCAAAGCGCATTGAAGTAGGTATTGCTTGTAGGATAAACTGAACCAGAAACTACCAGTGTTGCATCATAGAAAACCACTAACAACTTGCAAATTTCCTCTGAAATTTTCCAATCAGAAGTTGTTGGTGCGCAGCTGAAACAAGGGTCTTGTACAGACAATTGATCAAAGGCTGTTCTGTATTCACTAGCTGTCTTCAACATTAAGTAAGTTGAATTCCGTCGTGTGCTGAAATCAAATGAGACTTTTTCTCGACAAGTTATACCAACCTGCGCAATAATTTCTTCAAACCTTTCCTTTCGCTGAGGCGAGCTCCTGACATGTTTGACGCTGTCTTGGATGGCGTCAACAGCCCCACAGCTGACCTTGAGACCCTCTTGCACAATTAGATTTAGAACATGCGCCGCACAACGGTGATGAAAGAGGTTACCGTTTCCAGCTAGCAATTTTCTCCCAAATAGATTAGATTTTACATAGTTGACCATCAAGTCATTCACTGCAGTGTTGTCTAATGATATGCTACATATCTTATCCTCTATGCCCCAATCTTGCATGGTCTTTAACATGACATTTAGCAGATTAGTCGCATTATGAGGGGTTTCAATAGAAGCAAATTTGATGATCCTCTTATGTAGTTTCCATTTGTTATCGACAAAATGACACGTGACACAAATATAACCAAGTTCTTGATTGGATGTCCAAAGATCAGCCGTAAGAGAAACTCTAGAAGGTAAATTTTCAATACCTCTAGTAGCTCTAGCTTTTGCTTACGAAACTCTGCCATGCAATCATTTTTTATCGTAGTTCTACTCATGAGCCTGAATGCAGGGTTCAAACTAGCCACAAATCTTCTAAATCCCTCATACTCAACTATGCGGAAAGGAAGCTCATGCAAAACAATCATCCTGACCAGCTCATGGACTGCTTTCTCTCTATCAAACTTAATCCGTTTCAGAACAGGAATTTTTGGATCGCCAGGCTGCATACCATCAATCAGCTCATCCATCTTAGCCTTTTCTGTGCAAACTAACCTGTGCCTTCGGCATTGAGTGGATCCGGTCTGTTTGCTAGCTGGAAAGATGGTGTCACAATGAAGACACCGACCTTGTATAAGTCTGTCATCCTCATCATATATAGGAGTGAAATCATCCCATATGTCAGACGCAAGTTTTCTCTTTCCGGATCTTCTTGGAAGGCCTACATTATCAACAAGGAGGCACATATTATAATCAAGGTAAGCTATTGCTAGCACAATTTGCATTGACATAAAAGACAGATTAAACTTACCCCTCACATCAACTGAAGTATGTGCACCTCCCGAATACGTAATGGCATTTGGAGATCGCCTGACCGCTGCAATATCAACTGAGGTATGTGCATTCGCTCTAGACATAACGGCAGATGGATCGCCAGGCTGCATACCACCAATCAGCTCATCCATCTTAGCCTTTTCTGTGCAAACTAACCTGTGCCTTCGGCATTGAGTGGATCCGGTCTGTTTGCTAGCCGGAAAGATGGTGTCACAATGAAACACTGACCTTGTATAAGTCTCTCATTCTCATCATAGATAGGAGTGAAATCATCCCATATGTCAGATATAAGTTTTCTTTTTCCGTATCGTCTTGGAAGGCCTACATTATCGACAAGGAGGCACATATTATAATTGAGGTAAGCTATTGCTAGCACAATTTGCATTGACATAAAAGACAGATTAAACTTACCCCTCACATCAACTGAAGTATGTGCACCTCCCGTATACGTCATGCCATTTGGAGATCGCCTGACCGCTGCAATATCAACCAAGGTATGTGCATTCGCTTGAGACATAATGGCAGATGGAGAAGCCCTAGCAGATGGAGAGTTCCTTCTCCTTGTATACATTGATCTTCCCAATGATGGGGACAAAAATAATCTCAGACCAGGAGATCCAACAGCGGCAGGCAGCACTGGTGACCTGAAAAATCAGCCTGATTGTGCTGCTTCGGAGGATCTTGCCAATGATGGGGAAAAGATACCTTCTAAGTACAGGATGTACAGGAGATTGAACAATAGGTTGGTCTTCAGATAAACCAAGTCACTGGCTGGCTCTGAGAGTCTGACATACTTTATCCACTATTATGGCCTGCTACATAACATACTTGAATAAGAAAGCCACAAAGAAGAGTGCATCAAGAAAAAACATGTAGCCAAGCTGTTTTGGCAAAAACAGATAGGTATTTATTCTCACAAAACCATAAAGAGTACACGTTAAAACTAATATGACTTCAGAACCCAGCTGTTGATCAGAAATACTTTAAGCACCATTTATTTAAGCAGCAGCAGTACATGACTAATACCCAGTACAAACTTACGTTTGTACAAAACTGTACGAAGGTCATGCTGGGCCAACATATGCACATCGACATTGGCACCTCTACGACAGAAATTAACATTACAGCTGAAACTTTATGTACTACAAAGCCATAGCCTCAGCCAGCAAAATAAATATCAAAACAGGGTCCGTTTCTTCATGTTTTCTTTGGGTTGGATATCACAAACAGTAACTTAGACATTTAGATGATTACCTCTCCAAAAGCGATGTTGTATGTCTTCAGTTGTTAAACCTGCAAAATAAATCCTAATCAGCTGCACAATCGAATCCAAGTAGAGTCCTACATATTTACAATCGAAGTGTTCCAGACTTCCAGGTCTTCCTCCTTCTTACTTAAATAGCCCTTTGTGTTCCATTACTTCACTTTTGCAAGCCTGTCATGTATTTACAAGAAAAGCTACTGATAAATAGTTGTATATTGATTAAAATGTAAGCATCGTACTTAATTTGGAGCATTCAGCTAGCAGACTAATGTTACTACCTGGCTACTTTATGCCGGAGCAGAGGCGAGGCACGGGGTCGAGCAGGAGCTCCCAGCGCGGTGCCGAGGTCGTCGTCGCCAGCAGGGTGGAGCAGTAGGAGAAGCAGGCGGAGAGCAGCCGGAGGCGAGCTCGGGCGCAGAGAGCTGTCCGTCGGGTCGAGCGAAGCAGAGAAGAACGGGAAGGCCGGCGGCGGCGCTAGGGAGCTGGCCGTCGGGTCGATGCGGTCACGCAGGGAAGCCTAGGGGCTAGGGGGTATCCTGGACGAGGGACGAGGGGGAGTTCTTCCGGCGACGGCGGCGGCGGCGGCCGAGATCTAGCAAATGCGGCTCTGAGATTGGGGAGGAGGTCAGGTGCAGGTGGGAGTGGGCTGCCCACTACCCAAGCCCACAAAAAAACGTTAAGTGGCCACCCACGGCCACGGCCCACGGGTAAGCGAAACATTAAGTGGGTGGGAGCGGACAGGCGAGCCGCCGGAGCGCCGCCTGCTAGCTCCGCCATGGAAGCCGCTCCTCCTCCGGCTCCGGGGGACAGAGCTCTTACCTTCACCCATCCATCCCCTTCTTCCTCCCATCCCTCTACTACCTTATCGGATCCCTGCGGCGGTGAAGACCGTGACGAGGGGACAAATATGGTGGCCGCCTGGCCGGCGACAGCGGCAAGGTCGCGGAGCAGCTGGTTGGCGGCAAGGTCCAAGAATTCTAGGAAGAGGGGGGGGGATTTCCTATTCCTTTGTCATTTGCCTAATTCTTGAGTTCTTGTTCATATCGGTGGGCGTGATGTTCAGTCCGCGAACCTTGCTAGAGCATCTTTAGCGGTTCCCGCAAAACGTGAACCCGCAAAACAATTTTAAGGGTCCGGTTTTTCGAGAAATCGTGCCGCGAAGAACAGAGCCCGCAAATGAAACTGCAAATCTGAATTTCAACATGCAGATTTTAGCGGAAACAAAGTACAGTTCATACTAGATAGATGTTCTTCGCTACAGATAGATTTCATCGTTGTTTTTACACAAAATGCAAACCCTAGATTAGCCTAGAACTACACATCGCCGCCCAAACCCTAGACTGCAAAATTTGCACCTCACCGGAGCCACGGGCGCGACGGCGACGCAACGGCGAGGAGCTTCACTCCTCGTCGGAGACGAGGTCGATGACGGGCGGGAGGCAGCTGATGACCAGCGTCTGCTGCAGGAGGACCTCCTCGAGCTCCTCGTCGCGGGCGGCCGTGGCGGCGTGCTCCGCCGCCTCGTGCTTGGACCACAGCAACGTCGCCGCCAGCGCGCGGTCGAGCTGCTCGTCGGGGATGAAATCCTCCGGCCCGAGCGTGACGCCGAAGTGCTCGGGGTCGCAGCCCTCCGGCGGAGGAGCACCTGGCGCGGCGGAGGAGCTGCTGGCGCCCATGGAGGAGCTGCTGGCGCCGCGGAGGAGCTGCTCGCGACGGCGACGCTCGATCTCCCGCTCCTGCTCCCTCCGGAGCCGATCAAACTCCGGCACGTCATGGCGGAAGTACGCATCCGGCACCGGCTCGCCGAGCTTGTACTTCCATGCGGCTCGCTTCCGTGCGGCTGCGGACGACCAGCGCCCGCTTCTCGTCGGAGTAGTCTCCGCCGAACCGGTCGTCATGGTTCCCTCTTCGGCGCCATGGCGGCTCGGCGTCGCCGGATCTGTAGAAGGGGAGGCGGGATTGCTCGTCGGAGACGGCGGAGTGCGAGAGGGATTGCTCGCCGGAGGAGGTGGGGAAATGGGGATTGAAATCCGCAAATGCGGTCGGAAGCCAAATAAATACGGGCTAGCGGTGCGAATTCACGGCCCCCGCAAAACGTTTGCGGGCCGACGCAAATTTGCAGGCGCTGGTCTGGCCGAAAAACGGCCCCAAACCCGCAAACTCGCTGGATTTTTGCGAGTTCGGACGTTTTGCAGGCGTTGCTAGAGATGCTCTTAGTATTTTATGACTGATCCCTACAGTCTCACACATCATATGGGAAGATCCACTCAACGTGGTGGCCATCAGTTGGGGAGACAGAGTGACGCTAGTTCCAGGATATGGCTATCATATGCGAAAGCCAGAAGATCTGCAACGCGTGCACATTGCGTGGTGCAGAAACCAAACAACAACAACCGCAGTAGACTGTAGACAGTAGTGGCGTGGCCGCGACAGGGAGACGATCGAGTACGATGATGGAGATGGACAAGCAAATGTAGCATCGATCTCCTCTGCTTTTCTGAAGCAACCGCAACACCACCCCAAAGCATGCTTGCTGTGCTTCCGATCGGTGCGCTGGCTCAGTCGCTGGACACCCGTGACTTCCGCGGAGCCGGAGCAGAGCAAAGAGAGGGCCACGATCGAGCTCGCGCGCGCGCCCGCCTAACCAACCAACCACTTTCCCCGGGAACGGCAACCCGTCCAGAGCACGCCACGGCACGCGCGATCTCCTTTCCCGCCTTAACCGGGGAGCCGGAGACACGGGCAATGCGGCCTGCCGCCACGCACGGCCATGGGTCTCTTTGACGGCCTCTTCTCCGGCCGGCGCGGGGACAACGTTACCAGGACGGACAGCGCGGCACCGGCGGCGGCGGCGGCCATGGACGACGCGGCGGCGGCGTCTTCGTCGTCGCAGCACTACGGCATCCCTTCACTCTCGCCCACGGCCGCCTCCGTCGTCGACCGATGCACGCGGTACGTGTCCCGGATTCTTTCTTTCACCCTGGATTCTTGGGACTGACGGACTGAACCTTTGGGTGGCAGGATCGCGGGCGTGCCCGTGGAGCAGCTGGTGCGGCGGTTCGAGCCGGACCAGGCAGAGCAGCCGACACCCCCTACGCCGCCGGTCGCCTACGCGAGGAGCCTGGTGGAGTACTGCTCCTACGTGGCCCTGCGCGCCGAGACCAGGCGCCGCCACGACCACCTCGCCGACAGGGACTTCCACTCCCTCACCTACGACATGATGCTCGCCTGGGAGGCGCCCGATCAGGAGACGGAAGCAGAGTTCCAGGTGCGCGTCCGTTGACAGACATCGATCAACATGATGCAATGGATGGTTCAGTTACTGATCGAAATTGATGGTTCTGTCACTCATGCAGAAAGTGGCATTCAGCGGCGACGGCACGGACGACGACGATGGTGGATCCATATTCTACTCCAGCCCCACGCAGATGGCCATTCAGGTCATTTCCCTGCTTCTTCTACACAGAATTCTGTTGTGTTCTTGCCCAAACGATTCAATCATTGATGGAATGAGTATGCAGGTTGATGGGAGGAGGACAGTTGGGCCGGAGGCGTTCGCCAAGATCGCCCCCGCCTGCCCCGCTGTGGCGCACCCGATCACCGTCCGCAACCTCTTCGACGCGCTCACCAATTCCACCGGCGGCAGGCTCCATTTCCTCATCTACCACAAGTACCTCAAAAGCCTAGACAAGTATGTCACATTTCTGAACGATATTCAGTCATATTTCTGAACAACAACATTCAGCAACTTCCACGCGGTACCGCCACATTGGCTTGCTCGCCTCAACGTGTTACCTCTCTTGCAACCACCAGTGTGCTGAGGTCCGCGAAGCGTGTATCAGTCGGGCACAAGGCGCCGGCCCTCGACCTCTCCGACGGTGAGGTGGTCCTGGATATCTTCGGCGCCGCCACGACGCAGCCGGTCCTCCAGCACATCGGGACGTCGACGTGGCCTGGTTAAGCATCTTCCCTATGGTAAATTTGTGCGTCGGCGCTGCTGATCCGTGCATCTTCAAGAAGTTCTTAAGGGTGATCCGTCCACATTATCGCAGGGAGGCTCACGCTGACGAACCACGCCCTCTACTTCGAGGCCATTGGCGTCGACTTCTCCTACGGCGACGCCGTGGTGTACGACCTGGCCAAGGATCTGAAGCAGTGCGTGAAGCGGGAGTCCACCGGCCCATGGGGCGCTCACCTCTTCGACAAGGCCGTCATGTACAAATCTAGCTCCATGTGAGTGAATGCTTGATGATCCTACAGACTTGCAAATTTTAAGTCATGCAAGCATAGCAGATATGTTTTCTAACAGTCAGATTTCATGATGATCACCAGAAGCGAGCCGGTGTTCTTTGAGTTCCCCCAGTTCAAAGGCCACAGCCGGCGGGACTACTGGTTTGCGATCATAAAGGAGGTGTTGCACGCGCACAAGTTCATCATGCGGTACAAGCTCGCGAACTTCCAGAAGGCGGAGGCGCTCTCCGTCGCGACGTTGGGCATTCTCCGGTACCGCACCGTGAAAGAGGTGTTCCACATACTGCCAGCGTATTTCAAGACCACCCTAGCCTTCAACCTGGCAGAGAAGCTGCCCAAGGGTGACAAGATACTGGAGGCGCTGTATGGCCAGCTCAAGCAGCACTGCTCAAGGTTCATAGGGAGTGATGACTTGGCAGGGCAGAGCTGTTCTGATGAACTGACGATCGCTGATCCGTTTCCGCTGTCGGCGCATACGCTGGTGAGGATGGGCTTGCTGACGCTCAAGGAAGAGGACAACCCTGAGGAAAGGGATTTTGCTGTCAGAGATGTGCAGATTGGAGGAACTAGCTCGGTGCAAATGGCGCTGGAGCGGTCGGTTGGGTATTCTGGTAGAGTGGAGGCCGCGCGTGCAACGCTCGATCAGGTCATGGTGGAGGACATAGACACCAATGTTGCTGTCCTGAAGGTATCGATAACACAAATCATCTGTCAGTAGTTTATTATCTTGCATAATATTTGAAAATAAGATACTGAATGTCTGAAACAAACACTGAAGATTTCAGTTAAAATAGTCCGTGTAGACACGGCGATCACTGAAGTTTCATTTATAACTTGCATGATTTAAGTATGTTTCATCATAAAACATGGTTTGTGTAAGATTACTAATGTCTGTTGATTCACTCTTGACATGCAGGAACTGTTGTTTCCTTTGATTGAAATAGGCAAAAGGCTTCTCTTTTTGGCCGAGTGGGAAGATCCACTCAAGTCATACGTTTTCTTGCTCTGTTTCCTCTACATAGTTTACAGGTAATATTGACGGTCTATTGACATCACATACGAGATAACCGAAGAATATATCTTCTAATATAGGAATATGTAAACATGTTCTCTTTTTATTTCCTAAAGCCAATTGTATATCCACCTGCAGGGGTTGGATATGGTACATGCTTCCTGGATTTTTGCTTGGTTCTACTGTTTTCATGCTATGGAACAAGTACCATGGGAACAGGCAGCTGATCGAAGCATTTGAAGTCACAACTCCTCCTCGGCGACGAACCGTCGAGCAGCTTCTTGCTCTGCAGGAAGCCATCTCGCAGCTGGAGACACACGTGCAAGCTGGAAACATATTTCTCCTCAAGCTCCGGTCCCTCGTGCTTGCAGCATTCCCTCAGGTTAACTGATCACTCTCAACTTCAACCTACATTCAGTCCATCTTGTGTACTCTCTGAGCCTAACAACGGTCAAATGGTAGCAGAGCACGAACAAAGTTGCGGTGGCGATGCTCCTCGCGGCTGCATCATTTGCGCTTCTGCCGTTTAGGATCCTATTTGTGTTCATTTTGCTGGAGACTTACACGAGGCATATGCCAATGAGGAAGAAGAGCAGTGAGAAGCTGGTGAGGAGGTTGAGGGAGTGGTGGCTCCGGATCCCAGCTGCTCCCGTACAGCTATTGAGGCCTCATGACACGAGATGGAGATCGAGGTTGAGATCAAGATAAAGAAAAAATGCTAATATTAATACATTATCTTCTATGAATTCTTTTAGTGTTAGAAAATGTTCATATTATACATAGAACATGAGTAGAAAATTACTAAGAGAAATGTGTGAGAGAATTGGGTATAGCGTTAACCAGTTGTGGGGTAAGCGACTATTTTCTATATGTTCAAGTTTTCTAATTGTTTCAGTCGAGTTTAAATAATGTACAAATAAAATTTCAAAACATAATTTATTGCAATCTATAAGGATGCTTCAATATTACAATCCAAGATTTCAGTATGAACTATTGTATTATGGAGTATTAAAGATTATCATTTTGAAATTGTGTGTAAAGCACACACACATGCATCGCAGCCTTATTACCGGATCATCAAGAAATAAATGCCAAACTTTACAAAAGAAAAACAAAGAAAACCAACAAAGACGAGTGAAAGTAAGAAGATGGGACTAAAGAAAAGTAACCTATCGACATATCACGTGCATGCACTCTAAATTATGTATATTAATTACATATAATTAGTTAAACATAATACATAAAACATACAAAAAGATATCTATTACATTCATTCGATCTAGAATTCTTCACCAACGTAGATTAGAATATATAAGTGGTACAGTCTAGAATTCTCTCCAACGAACTAATATTTGGTATGCCTGTGATTTTATCTTATCTCCTTAAATGCAATGGAAAATTAAGCATTCCTAGGTAAATTATTTAAAAGTATTAAACCATTATATAAAAATGCTATAAACGTGACTTTGTATTTTAATTTTGCACATTGGTTTTTACATTAACAAACCTTATAAACTGAAGTTTATCAAAATGAACATCATTGATAATATTTAGCAATTCTGTAAGTAAAACGAGAAAATGTACTAGTTATATTTGTATGTTGAAATATACAAAATGCTGACATATATTTAACATGAAAAGCTATCAGAAGATACAAATGTTGAACAAAAGTATGTGAGAAACACTCATTATTAATCCATCGAGGCCATTATTAGTTATATTTGGGTGATCAATGGAAAAGATCAACACTCTACTCATGTTATATATTCCTAATAGTTATTCAGGTCTGATGTCAACAATAATTAGAGACCGAGCTGAATTGTTTTATATTTTTTTCATTATTTTTTGTATATCGATGTAATTTAATGCTAGAAATGTTAATACTATACCGATAAATACAAAAAATTCAGCAATGAAGGATAAAAGGAGAGAACTATACACCATTTCAGGTATTAGTCATCATTCTGGTGTGAGATTTTGTGCATAATCCTATAAAATGAGATGTTGTGTTGAAATGATCATTATATTAGAGCGGTAAAATACTGGATGTAGTATCATGTTTGCAATATAATTTTTGTGTTGAATAACGATGTGCAACGAGGTCGAGAAAATGTATTTTCATATATTCCTACTTGTGAGAGCTCACCGACACGAACTCAAAATACAGGATGAAACTCTTCAAGGTTTTTGAGTTTAGAACATCTTATTGTCCTCGGGAGACGGCTGCCATGTCGTTCCCGGAAAGCGCTTTGTAGACAGCAGGAACCAAAAACAAATAACCTATACAGTTTTGAGGAAACTCCCACGACTAGGCTATTACAAAGAAGTTGTTTACTTTTTTGGGAGTAGATGAAGTAAAAAAATAAAATTTTGTGAAGAAAAGTAAGAACTTTACTGTCCCCACACAAAACAAAATATTTACAAGAGTATATAAATTAATTTTCTACAGTAGCATTAGTTTGTTTACTAATGTGCTGAATTTGGACCTGCTTACATATATCCGGCTCTGACTCTTCTTTTAACACGGAAGAATTAATACTTGAACGAGAAGAGAGAAACACGCGTTGCGTTGCCACAATGAGAATGCGAATTGGGGGAAAGAAAGATCGTCACGGATGAAGCTTCGCTTTTCCGAGACGCGCCGTCCTGCCTTAAACGTTCAACGCATAACAACCGGTCAGCGTAATCACACGCGCTTTTCCCCTGCTTCTTCCGGGCAATTATTCAACTAGTATTCTATCCTGAAAACTCACCTGATCCACGACACCGGGCTAAGCTGAGCTTAGCAGTGACATGATCGCGAACCGAAAGATTGCTAGCAGCAAAAACATAAAGGACAGAGAACTGGAGATTGCTGTGAGGTTTCTTTTTCGATAATGAGCTCTTTATTAGGAAACATCCAAAGTCGGTTACACTAAGATGCATAACTAAGATGCACACCGCGAGAAAAAACAATTAAAGTAAAGAAAGGCGAAAAACAAGATTGCGAGTATACCTGACGATTTCCTTAGACTACAAACCTTTCAGTTTCAGCCGTGCAATAAAGGACAAGCTCGATTAGTCAGGAAAATATAGCGCGTAGTCTGCAGTTGTGCACATGGAGGTTGAAAAACTTAAACCGAAAATTTGTAGAAAGGGACACGAGTGTTCTGTGTCCATGAGAACAGAGACACATGTGCGGCCTCTGCTTGCTCCCAACGGAGAACAAGCGGAAAGAAGCAAGGCCCAAGTCAATCACGCACGCAGGCAGCCATAACGTTAGCAGCCAAGTCAAGATTCGAGACCAGAAGAAAGCTCCAACCTCCGTCATCTAGAACGCCAACAACCAAGGTGACATGATTCAGCCGTCACATATAAATAAACTTCGGTCCTGAGCTCCCTACCAGAACCGCAGCTTCTCGTTGATCCATTCTGCTGCCGCCGTGCTCTACTTCTACGTGCGTGGTGTAAGCAAGCAAGCAAACTCGATCGCGCTAGCCAGGAGAAGAGAGCATGGCAGACTACCACCGGGTCCACCCGGTGATCGCCGGCTCGGCGCCGCTTCCACCGCCTGAACAAGGCAAAGCCAAGCAACAACCCGGCGCCACCGATGGGCAGCAGCTGCTCCCGATCACCGCCCCGCCGCCGTACGCGCCGGCTCCTATGCACGCGCCACGGCGGAAGAGGCACAGCCGGTGCTGCCGGTGCGTGTGCTGGACGCTGATGGTGCTCATCGTCCTCGTCGTCGCGCTCGGGGCCACGGCGGGGATCCTCTACGCGGTGTTCAGGCCCAAGATCCCCACCTTCAGCGTGGACCGGCTGACGGCCACCCGGTTCGATGTGAACACCACCTCCATGAAGGTGACCGACGCCTTCGAGGTGCAGGTGACGGCGCACAACCCGAACCGGCGCATCGGGGTCTACTACGACGGCGGCGACGTCACGGCCTACTTCAACGGCACGGAGCTCTGCAGCGGCCCGTTCCCCGCGCTCTACCAGGGCCACCGCACCACGGTGCGGCCGCTCATCACCCTGCAGGGGGAGACGAGCCTGGACAGCGCCGTCGCCGCGCAGTTGGTGCAGCAGCAGCAGGCTGGGTTCGTGCCGCTCACGGTCAACGCGCGCGTGCCGATCAGGATCAAGTTCGGTGCGCTTAAGCTTTGGAAGATGACGGGGAAGGCGCGGTGCAACCTCGTCGTGGACAGTCTTCAGACGGGGAAACTTCGCATCCGCTCCAACAGCTGCAGCTTCAAGCTCAAGGTGTAGAGAAATTGCGAACGTTTTCAGACTGTTGGAGTAGCTCACGGATTGTACGTAGGGATTGCCGAGGTCTCGTCCCCATCTCTGCAGATCTATATTGCTTGAGATCGGCAGATGTGGTAGAGATGTGTAATACTGTACATTTATTATTTATTTTGGCTCGTATATTCATTATTTTAGTGCAATAAGATCCCATGTGTATTCATTTTAAGATTAAAGAGGAGATATTAGGTCATGCCCACATGCTCATATAAGATTTCCAATCTTATACCATCCTGGGCTCCGGGATTTGAAAAAAAGACATATCAAAGTCACAAAAAATACAAGTAATTCCTTATTTAAATTGTTAAAACCAATATTTGTCTTTCACATACATCTATAGCATTGGCAAGTCAGACACAACTTTCCTCATTTGTGGGGAGATTTATTAACATGGTAATAACTAGGGGGTGCATAGATGGTTTGGAGTAAACCAGGACAAAACCGGGAGAGATGCTACTCGCTCTGTCCGGTATTATCATGCGTTATAGTTTTAGTAAAAGTCAAACTTTGTGAAGTTTTACCAAATATAGAGGATTTTTTATAACATTTATGGTGAATATAATACGAAAATGTGTGAATAAATGAAAATAAAGCAGGCGGTATGCATCTATTCGATGTAGAGGTCGGGGTAATTCCCCATTTCCAAAAAACTAAAATATATCTTATGAGATGATTCTATATAATAGCATCTTTTAAAAAATTGTAGAGGTTGACATTTTTCCTATAAACTTAGTCAAAATTTGCAAAGGTTGACTTTGACTAAACCCGTAGTGCGGATAATTAAAGACAAAGGGAGTAGTTTTTTGGATTTCGGCCAAACCTTTTACACGCCCCTAGGTAGTACTCCCTCCGTTTTTATGTAAGATGTATAATTATTTTAGAATAACTTAAAAATTTAGGGTGCATTGCGAATTATGTTCTACCCATCCACAAATGAGTCCCAATCTAGAATGTTGGGATTTGACTGATTGTTTTTCAGTTTGTGACTATCAGGGATTCCTCTCTCGATTTTTTCTAGGGGCAAATGTTTCCACCCTATGGCCTATACCAACTTCCCACATCTTAATATTTGTGCGAGAAATATACCATACATTAAGGAATGGAGCGAGAAATATACCCTACGCCAAGATTGAATCGCCAAGAAAACGTTTGCCAAAAACAGGGATGGAGAAAGGATGGGGAGGGGCGTTATGATTAAGATTTTGTAAGAAACACTACTCAATAAACAATATTTTCATGATAGTTTAACCATTTCAGACCCTCTTATTATGCTTGTAGCAACAGTACAGTGCTCCGTCCCTCTGCCAGAGGTAGAGTTTTTCTCTAACCAAATCATTTTAATTAACATATCTCAGGGTGGAGCCATTGTAGACATGAAAAGAGGAGGACCAGACACACAATTGCTACGAGGGTACGTGGAGATTCAAGTAAAAGCACGGTTTGACATTTCATATACACATTGTAATTTCTCTGTATAACTAAGCTTAACCTAAACAATCATATCGTACAAACTTCTACTAAGATATTTATTGGACTTGTGCGCTCTATAACTCTCGATTAAAACGCTAAAGATACTAAAATGGACACAACACACATAAACAAGGTATAAACTCTAAAACTATGCAATAAATAGGTTGTATGCATCAATTAATGCAGAGACTGAAGCTCTATTCCTTTTTTGAGAAAATACACACATAAGCAGGGAATAATACTGTATTTTGTGTGGATCATTTCGACTTTTATTAGATTTACAAAGGCATATTCAGTTAGATGTCATCAACTAAAATTATGAAAACTAAAACAACTTTTGCCGACATATTTTAGTTAAAGTTAGCACGTTGGTATTCACGGTGACCAACAATTGGAGAAGTACAAGAATGAACCATAATTTTCAATATTTAGTACCTCTGATTGACACTATTTTTTAGAAAAAATAGTACGTGCAATATTTAATTGTATTCCAAAGTAAACATAGAGACGACATATGACTAGTGAAAAACATCGATGTATAAGCCTACCAGTCGTGTTGAATTCATCATTAGAACATATGGTCAGAGATACAGTAGATATATCTGAGTTAGATAAGAGGTAACCAAGTTTAATATAAAAACTAGATGATACTTCGCGCTCAGCAGCGGGACCATTTAGAACGAACTTGAACATTGGCAATGCTGAAATATTACACAATAAAAACGTATGTTAATATGAAAGGTCATAGAAATATTACACAACTTAGATGTAGTTCTGGAGGTTAATGGAACTAAGACTCGCACACTATGATTTAATTGACCTAGAGCAATATATTGCATTTGTAACAATGTGATACATTGTAGAGAAAATGCAAAAATCAGTTGGATGCATACACATTTTCTTTGCTGAATTGTCCTTGTGTATGCAAAGTCATGTGTTCCTATTTACACTGCTTTAAATCCATCAAACTACATTGTAGTTCCTTCTATACATCGTCTCATGTCCATCGAGTAGGACACACTGAAAGAGAACCATAATGAAAATAGATAGTCGAGTTATATAAGAAAATTATCTAAAAGATCAAACACCATGAATCTGTAACTGACCAGTACTTGGAGCTTGTCCAATATGGAGATGAAGAATTGATCAATAGGTGTATGAATTCCTCGGCAGTTGATGTAAGCTATGCACCTGAACACATGAGCCCACACAATGACCAATATTGAAGTAAAGTGTGGCTGAGAACCGGTGAAAATTGAAATAGAAACCGTATCAAATAGATTTCTCTTATGCACTGTTGGTACGTGTGCATACATGAGCATGACCAAGTTTTGTCATATGGGCCTTGGCTGCCAATGTGAGGTCCCGCATTAAAGGGATGTGGTGATCCAGTACCACACCCTTCTCAGGGCCTCTAAATTTTGGACCACATTGCACACAAGGCCTGCTCGGGTTTAGTTCATACCATCAGGAAAGAAGGCTGGCCCAACTTGACAACTCTAGCTAATCCCCCGATAGAAACCGATCGAATGGCGTGGCCCGCGGTATCTGCTTGCACAGCTTGTTCCTAACCTCGCTAAAACTAGAGTCAACCACCCTCAGCATTGCTTCAGTCTGCTGCTGTCTGTAGGCTGCCTCCACGTCAGTAGCAACAAAAATTAAAGACAAACCTCTACAACAAGTTGTCTATTAACCTATCTGTACTCACCACAAAAGATGGAAAGTCTGTTGTTAACAAACTCATAGGCCAGGTGCAAAATTTTCATGCCAACAACAGATCTTCGTACAACGCAGAAACTACTGCCCATAGGAAGCATTTTCTGCTCTCTCATCTCTCTCTTCCACGTCTGAAAAAATCACGTACCTCGCTGGTTTTACAGACAACTGAGTTGCACTATTGTACATGCCATTAGGCCGCCCACGATGCCTCCTCCAGACCCAGCACGACCCCTCTCCTCTCCGAAGCTGCACATTCTAGACTAATAGGTTGGACATCGCCCGAATTAGAGTGGGGGCGTCATTCCTACCACCATGGCGGCGATGGCAATCTTGGAGTGGTTGGAACTTTCCAACAACACCATTGTCGGTCGAATACCGGATAATTTCACTAGAATGGTGGGTGTCCGACACAGAAGCTTAGGGTACAAGTGCCATCAACATGGTACGGAAGATGTATCTAATGTTAGAGGGCGGGTCGAAAAGTTGGGAGGGAACACCGGGTAGAAGGACATGATGTTTTGGGGATAGAGGTGGATAATAGCTATAAAAGGATAAGGAGGTCCATCCAAGTGCCTCTTGATAATGTAACTTTTTTATAAAGAGAACATATTAATACCAAACGATATTAATTACACCCGGAATCTACAACAACATAATGTCAAGAGCTAGTCCAGACATTATGGATGCACAGAGTCAAAAGACTGCCAAAGCTAAAGAAGAAAAGGTCAGGGAGGGGGCGCGCCGGCTAGGGCACTGGGTCCCCGAGTTATTCAAAGCGGACGGCGCGATGGTTGGGACGAAGCGGTTTGTTGATAATGTCATGTACTCCGTAAACTTGGTGATATAATTTTTACAAAATATTGACCGTTGAAATTAGATACTTTTTAGATCAAACTGTTGACTAGATATTCCAAAAAATAACTATTATGCTCAATTCGGGGATGCTAATGTGTTGCCCTGAACATATTTTATAACTTATTGTAAATAGACATGAAAACAATAAAAAGTTAGTTTGATAGTTGGTTAAATGGACGGAATTATCCAATTGGAGATAATTGACATCAATACAAACATGGGAAAATGTTGCAAAGAGGCTGGACAGATTTGAATGGGAAAATGTTGCAATTGGAGATAATTGACATCAATACAAACCTGGACAGATTGCGGTAGCTCGACGGCAGCGCGCCGGAGAGCCGGTTCCCGGCAAGGTTGATCTGTTCGAGGCCACGAATAGCTCCAAGCTCAGGCGGCAGCGGACCATCCAGCCGGTTGCCGGCGAGCGAGAGGTACTGTAGGGAGCTCATCTTGGACAGCATCTTCCCGGGCACGCTGCCGGCGAGCGCGTTGCCTTCGAGGTAGAGCTGCTTCAGATGCATGAGTCGCGAGAGGCTGTCCCGGGTGGCGCCTCCGATCCGGCCCATGTCGCGGATCACCATGGCCTCCAGGAATTCGAGGCCGCCGAGGGAAGGGGACAGGCCGCCCTCCATGTACCGCCCCCGCTGCGACTCCAGGTGCAGCGCGGTGACCCTCCCCGTGGCGGCGTCGCAGCTCACGCCCTCCCACCCGCCGCCGCAGCAGTCGTCGCCGGACCACGTGGCGAGGATGCCCGTCGTGTCGACGGAGATGCCGGCCTTGAAGCCGAGCAGCGCGGCCCGGTCGGCGGGCCAGCACGCCCGGGACGTGCCGGCGGCCGCATGGCCTGAAAGCAGAGTGGCAAGCAAGAGAAGCAGAGCATGTCGCGTCAGGAGCTTCAGAGCAGCCTCCATTGCTCGAGGAGCAGAGCACATCGCGTCAGGAGTACTTGGACTGGTGATCTATGCGACGCGTGCACAAGGTATTTATAGTTGGAATTGGTGGTTTGCATGGGATGGGAGCCTCGTATGCATTTATTTTGTTCATGCGTTGGGGCCTCAGCGGGGAGCCTACAGTACCGTCAGTACGTACATGGACTCAACTCCATGAGACGCATGTTTGAATTTGGCGCGTTCTGAAGCTCAACTCTTCACCATCCAACCACAGGTTAGTAGGGTGGTTGTACCCTCAGCCCACTAGAGTTCAAACCCCAGGTTTGACATCTGTGTGTTGCATTTAGGCGGAATATTCTTTCAGTAGGAGGCGACGTTCCCGTCGACAACGAGGCGCCCGTGGTGACTTCGTCAATCTCAAGACTCGATCCGCCGGCTCAGTATTTCGGAGGTGCTCATAGGGGTAGGGTGTGCGTGCGTGCGTTCTCAAAAAAAAAAAGCTCAACTCTTCACGTGCATGGACTCTTGAATAGAGCCAGTTTTCCCAACGCGGTTTTTCCACAACTAGGAGCGTACGCACCTACGATCATGACTGTTGATTTTGCATCCAACAAACCATATTATTTGTACTATTTTATATGTTAAAAAAACTAAAAAAATATGTTAATGCATGGTTTTAATTTTTTTAGTCAATGCGTGCACATAAAATTCATGTTAGTACATGAATCTAAAATCAAGATTACACAAATCTATCAATTATTGATAATGCTTTGACATTTAAAAATTCGTTGATAAATTTGTTGCACGAATCTTGATGAAATCAACGGTCATGAATGGTAGGTGCTGTAACATCCTAAGTTTTTCAAGAATTTGAAAAATCAGAAAAATTAAAAACTTTTTGAAAACTATATGTATTTTGATTTAGAAAGAAAAATCATGCATGCATTCATCATCTTCTTGCATTGTTTGCATTTGAAAATTTCAAAAGTTGGAATATTATTTCCACTTGAAAACATATTTAAGAAAATATATTAAAAGGACAATTTATGTCCTATATATTATTTTGGACTTTATGGTGTTAGTTGTTATGTTTAAATTTTGGTAGAGAATTGATTGTATGTATTTGGAAAATAATTTAATTTCAAATACTTACTTGTGTGGTACATTATTTTAATTAAGCCACCAAACTATGTTTAAAAAAAACCTATTTTAAATTTGACGTTAAGTGTCAATTTTTGCTTTCAAACATATTTTAAAAATTTAATTTTTGAAATGTGTGGAAAAGTGGGCTTGAATGTTTATAATGTTAGGTTTGGTTTTTACAAATTTTTAGAAATTTGTTTGAATCAATTTGGAGTTCTATTTTAAAAGTTATTAAAGTTTTCATTTTGAAAAAGAAAAGTTTGAACAAAAAAAAAGGGAAGACGAGCTAACTGGGCCGAAGCCCAGCAACTAGCCACCGCGCGCGCAGCCACCCGAAGCCCAGCAACGGCCCTCTCCCCTTCTCTCACTGCCATGTAGGTCCCCCCATGACGCAAGCGATGACGTCATCATCTTCAACCTCCCTGCAAGAAATCCGCTCCTGATCTTATCTCGATCTCGGATCAAATCCGTGCGTGTTGCTCGCGATTTTTCCGTGCCTGTGGCCCCATATAAACCCCCTCGAACCCCTCTTCGAAACCCCTCAAAAACCCTAGCCCGAGAGCCCCCAGGCTGCTCGTATTTCTCCGCCGTCGTCCGCCATTTCCGCCGGCGAAAACCTCGAACTCCGGCGACCTCCGTGAACCCCGAGCCCTCCCATCTGTTCCATCCTTCGTATTTCTTCCTCGTGCATCTTTCTAATTTAGTGCGGTATTTTTTTTCGTGCTAGGTCGAGCTGTGCATCCTCGACCGACGCGGTCCGCCGCCGGCTTCGACTCCGGCGAGTAATTCCTGACGAGGCCGTGCACTCCGACATCGCCAACCTCGCCACCGAGACCGCCTCGACTCCTTGCATCGCGTGGTATGAACCATTTGTCCCACTCTCTCTCTTTTCGCGTTGCCGTTCGTCGCCGGCCATGGCGCCACCGCCACCGGAGCATCTCCGGCGACCTAGCGCCGCTCACTTTTGTCCAGTTAGATCTGGACCGTCAGATCTAGATCTGACGGTCAGCTTATTTTTCTTTTAAAGCGAACCGGTACCGTCCAATCACATAGCGCCACGTGGCCCTTTTCTTTTAATCTTTTCTGTTATTTTTGTTTTTAGGCAGAAAAACATCTAAACTTTGAAATTCAATAACTTTTGAACCACAAATCCAAATTTAGTGTTCTTGATGTCTACTGTGTACAAAAAATTAACTTTTGATACGTGCATAAACTTGTAAATTACAGAATCGTTATTTAATTGTTTTGGCCACAAAATGATTTTGACAAATTCTTTTTGAATGTTTCAAACTACAGAAACTTTGTTTAGATATTCTAGCTCCAGAAGTATTTTTTCTAGAATTTTTATAAAGAGTTTTCTTACGGAAACTTTTAAACTCATGTTATTGTCTTTTAGTGAATTAAAAATGCTTTATTAGTTTTAAATTGCTTGAAACTTGTAAATTCAATAACTTTTTATTGGTTTGGCCAAATTTTACAAATAAAATGTTTTGAAAAGCCCTCAACGTGTAGAAACTTTTGGCACCATTATTTTTATGTTTTGTCAAACTTAATTATATTCAAATTTCAAATGAGGGATTTGAGTATTTTTTACATTACTTTAATTCTATAAGTCCAAATTTTGCAAATAAAATCTTTTTGGAAAACCCTTGACATTTAGAATAGTTTGGCCGAATTAGTTTTATATTTTTCCAAATTTAAATTTATTCAAATTACAAAAGGGTTATTTGAGTAAATTTGGCATACTTTTATTATAAAAATTATTTTTGAGTGAATCCAATTGCATTGGAATTGTATAATTATACTCCTCCTTGGAAAACCTCTCCCTATTTTTCTTGCTAAGTATTTTGTTTAGGATTATTTTCGACATAGTGTTCATTTCCCTTTTTGGGAATTGTTTTAATTATTTTGACTTAGTAAAAATGGTGTTATTTTAATTATATTTAATATTAAAAATTATTTTTATCACATGTTCGAATCATTCATGACTTAGTATTTTTAGAAGAATTGAGATGCTCTCAAAAACACTTAGAAATAATTTGGACCTCATATTTGTCGTCCTTTCCTTAGCAAAAATTTAGCACCTTATAAATTGTGTACTTTTCTTAGAAATTATTTTGTCACTTGTTTTGTTAAAACTTCTCCTTAGAAATATTAGGCATCTCGAAATGGTTAACTTTTCCTTAGCAAAATTTGATATGCTTGTATGTTAGCCCTATTTGACCCTCCAAGTTGAAAACCACCAAGTTAGAACTAGTGAAAACCATGAAGGACAAGAAGATGTTGAATTCGTCCATCTTTGAAGGCAACAAGAAGCAACAACAATGAAGACCAATGAAGTACTTAGCCAAGAAAATAGACTCCAGAAGCATCTCCAAGAAGTAAAAGCACTTAGAAGAAAATCAAGAGGAACTTCAAGAAGACCAACCACCTTTATTCTCTAAGTCTTTCTCCCTTTTCTTTTCTTCTCCCTTAGACTTTATGGTGGCTAAGTTTATCCAAGACCAGCCCTGGTGATACCAAAACCATCAAGTCTACAAAATTTCAATGAAGTCATCACACCAAGGAGAAAGCTACAAGGAAGCCTGGATATGATTCTTGGGAAGACCAATTACATCTTTCTCTCTATCTTTTTCTGCTCTTCCTATCCCTCTTTAACTATGGACATAGACCAAGTCCTTAGTGGTTATGACTAAGACCCTAAAGTACTAATTGAAGATCATTGAAGATCAATGAAACTACAAGGGAGTTGAAGATTCTTTGAAGACCAAACATGTGAAGACTTGAAGCAACCATACAACCTATTCAAGTTATTTTATATCAAGATTATTTTGTCCAACCTTGACCTAGCCAACTTGTCTAAGTTATTTGGTCTATGTATGAACTAGCAAAATTAGAGAAGTTAGAAAAAAAATATTGACTTGTGATTTTATTTGCATCTCATGCATATCATATTTTCTTAAGTGTTGTTTTGCTTGTATGTTCATTGTGACTTGTTTGATGTGTTAGAAATTTTGGAGAGAGACGAAGGCTTTTGCACCTGCTACTCTTGCTCTCTTTGTTGCCAAGGCAAGTGGCACACCCCCATAAATTTCCTAAGTATTTTCTATGCATGACTTAGTGTATTTTTCTATAAGCATGTGTTGGATAGTATTGCTATGCTGAAACTACACTATCTCCTTTTACTAGTTGTCTAGAATCCTATTATAACTTAGTAGAATTATTGATGCTATGCAAAAGTGTTTTATTGAAAAGCTTAGTTTTACTAAGTTAAAATAAACACCTGGGTGGATTTGGGCTTGATTGGATGTATGAGTTGAGTGTTGTCCCTAGGGGTTATACCGATGGGATATTCACTTGTGGATTGCCACCTAGGAACAAAGGGATCTGAAGAACTCCAAGTGAAGATTGCTTTCCGTGCAGCCATTAGTCATATGGGCTCTGGCTAGATGGATTAAGTTGCGTGGACTCCTCCCGGCTTGACAAGCAGATGTAGAAGGATGTAGGTGGAACGGGTCAAGCCTGTATGGGATGGGGAAAATGCTTCTGAAAAGTCTCGTCTCAATCTTCTCCTTTTCCTTAGCACAATTTGAGTGTAGAGGATAGTTTGGGCTGATTGGGTCTAATGGTGAACGTGCACAACCTCTCGAGAGTGTCAAACTAAGTACTTAGCCGTGTCCCCGGTTACGGACAATTCTGAGGAGCTGATCAAGGACGACGTCAACGGAGGATCCCAACATTCCAACTTCTGAAGTAAAACTTGATTGGTAAACAAGGGTAAATGAGACAGTGGTTTTCATGCCATGGATGTCTCGATTAGAAGAAAAAGTATTTTACAAAGAGTTAGGAAAAAGATGGCTTTATGCAAAATAGCCTTGAACTCCACCAGCCAAATATGCATATAGGTTATTCCACTAAGTGTCCACGTAGTGTCACTTGCCAGTTCCATTTTAAATGGTTCTGACCCACTCTGTTGCAAAATTTTATTTTTGCAGATTGTTCTGACGACGAGTGAGTTTTCGTTAAGGGTTTCGAGTCTGCAACCAACATGTTCGCCTGTGGCGCATGAAGATGATGGAGACTCCATGAAGAATAATTTTCCGCTGCTTTACTCTTTCCAAGCTAGCTTCGTGCTATGCAATTTGTAATGGATATTTTCCTAAGTACTGGATCCACGTGTAATAATTGATACAATGTTGTGATATTCATCTTAAACTGTGTGTGCAAACGAATCGATCCAGGGATTTGCACTATACACAGGGACTTGCCAATTTTTAAGTGCAGGTCCGCTACAGGTGCATACGCTCCTAGTTGTGGTATTACATTTTTGCAGTTTTCCATGAACCATTCAAACCAAACACAACAATATCTCGGCTTACCAATGCAAGGTGTATATTTGGACATACATGGTTCAAAGTTCAAACTACTGCAACTAATGTTGTATGGCATCTTGAGCCTTCTCGTGGGATTAGGAGCGTGTTTTCCTTCGTACTAGCAACTAAAACTTTTACCAGGTTTCTTTCCGTTTGCTGCTTCTACCTCTTGGTTCCGTGCATCTATGATTACTCGAAGCCAAACTTTTTTTTGCTAAACACAGTACAACGCCACATACACGCGCATACACTCACCCCTATGAACGCACACACGCACACCCTACCCCTATGAGCACCTTCGAGAGACTGAGCCGGCGGATTGGGTCTTGAGATTGACGAAGTCACCACGGGCGCCTCGCTGTCGATGGGAACGTCGCCTCCCACTGAAGAATATTCCGCCTTAAATGAGAAACACCAGTGTCAAACCTGGGGTTTGAACTCTGGTGGGCTAGGATACAACCACCCTCCTAACCATCTTGCCACAGGCAAGTTCTCACTCGAAGCCAAACTATTTCGTGGTTGTATCACCTGGATACATGGTAAATAAATAAGTCAAGTTTCCATTCCCAAAGTCACAATACCTCACAAAATATATAGACCTAGTGGTGAACCACGAGTTCATCACATCAAGTGTTGGTAATGCACCACGAATTTATCATGATAGGTTAAGTGAAATCCATATCGGCTCATAGGTCTAGACTCTAGATGCACCATTGCTTAAAAAATCTTGTTCAAAATGTCAAAAAATCCAAATAAAATTTTCGGATATACTAGATGACATTTTATGTTAAAAAGACAAATTCAGGGTTTTCAAAATGACTTTGTACGCGATTTGTTTTTGTCTTTTTTGCACATGTCAGAAAAAATGTCTTTTGTTTTTTAAAACTTTTGTGCTAACATAAAATGTCACGATGTATATCCGAAATTTTATTTGGAATTTTTTGACATTTTCAAAAAATATATAAAAATGTTTTACATACATCATGGAAGCAGCGGCAGAGGAAGAAGACTTCTCATAGAAGAGTATGAGGATGGGTGCCGCCACCGACCACAACCTAGAATAGGTGGAGATTGTGTCGCTTACCTTCTCATCCGTGAAGAAAATTCGAAGAAGATCTTGGACTTGTGTGCTCTAGAACTCTCTCACTAAGATACCTGAAGTACCTAAATTGGACACAATACACATAAACAAACTACAAAAATATTGTATCTTGGCTTGTTCTTTCTACTTTTTGATTTGGAGAAAACTGTAATATACAGAGACATACTTTTTAACGCACAAGTAAGCTCTTGATATTTTTTGCCAACATAGTTTATTTAACTTTAGTACATTGGTATTTGTGATGACAAACAATTAAACATTATTATAACAAACATTAGTTGTGAAAATTGGGTAGCTCAGTTTTGCGCAATTTAGTTATGAAAAATAATAATACACAGTTAAACTTATTGCGAAATATACATAAAAATGACATATGATTAGTACAGAGAGTGGATGCACAGCCCCATGACACATGTTGAAATCATGACGAATGAAAATTGAGGTTCCCATTTATATTGTTTGGGTTCTCTTACAATTTTTCTTCAAGTAAACATATATAACATATGTTTTAAGACACAATAAGAGTATGTGTTTAGCTACAACATGAGTCAAACAAGAGGTAGAAAAGTTTATTATAAATATATGATAAACATATGTTAAGTTACATCATGAGTCTCGAGGGTAGCAGCGATGACGGATGCTATGGCCGTGTTCCTCGAGGTGGCGGAGGACGGATCGCTCATCGACCACGTCGTTGAGAAAGGCCTCAAAGTCGACCAGCTCTCGGGACCCAGTAAAAGTTTCTCTATGCCGGAGGTGAGCGAGGAGGAGGAGGAGGTCGTGCCCGTGGAGGCAGCATGAGGCGCCCAAGACCTCCACCTCGTGGGCGCGGCTGCCGGCGCGGGCGAGGTTGCTTCTAGCACTGAGGAGATTGATGTGCTATTTCTTTTATCTATGAGACCATGAAATTTGGTTTTCGAAAAGGGCCAGTCCCAGCCTCTGCATCGATTGATGCATGCGGCCTTTATTAATTTATTAAGGTTCAGGTATTACAAATGATTACATAATGGTTCTGTAACATCCCAAATTTATAATAAGGATTAATAAGACCCAAAAATTCAGAACCAACAAAAACTTTTTGAATTACTTCACTAATGATTGTGTTTTCCCTTATATTGTTCTGTTTGACCTTGTGTGACTTGAATGTTTAAGTTGTTTGACTAGGAAATATTAACCCAGTAACCTAACCTAAGTAAAGACATCTATTACGCCTTGGTGATCATGTTATGACAAGAAAAACAATTCTATATATCTTCTGCCACTCCTGCTTTATTCAAATGTTATTTCAAAAATAATTTAGTTTTGGCAATAACCAAAACATCCTTATTTGAGAAAGTAAAAGTATTTCCAAAATTATGTATTCCCAAAAGTAGGGAGATCTATATGTTATCTCCTATCTATTTATCAAACTTGATATTTTGCATGTGCATGCAACTCCCATTTTATAAGCTCTTATTTTATTCCATTTGGAAACCACACTAGTGGGAAATATATTACCCCACATAATTTCTTTATCGAACCTTTTGAAAACTATTGGGTTATGAGTTGCGCTATTTCCTAAACAACATCTTGTCATAATTAAGTGTGATCATTTTCAAGATAGTATTGTTGATTATGGACGGTGTGGTATGATTGATTCTTGTAGTTTGAAGTGTGTGGCTTGTTTGAGTTGTGGATATTGTTGTGTTGTTGATATTGTTGTGCCGGTACTGTTGCTGTGATTTTGCTGTTGTGTGTGTGATTTTCTGGTAAGGATAATTCCTCAGTGGTGTTATTACAAAATTAGGACACCCTTGGCAACCAAATTTGGAGTGCGACTTGAAGAGGAGCAAACCCTCTAAAACTATGCACCCAAGTTAAACTCCTAAAATCTAGGGAGACGATCTCAATAAAACTCCCTCTCTACCTAATCCTCTATTCTAGGAAAACCATTATACTTTCTTTATCAAAATTCTAGAGAAGGAAATGGAATGATAATCCTCTCCATTTCATATCACTCCCTCCTCTAGTAAACCTACTTGTTGACTTTAAAACAAAACCTTTCTTTCCTTTATTAAAAAAAAAATGAAGGTCATGAGTTAAAAAGATCTTCATAAATACTTTCCCTCCCAATTCCTCTATTTCCTCAAAACAAATGTTTTCTCTATGAACATAAAACTTATTTGAAGATATCATATTTGTCAAGAAAGCTCCAACGGTTCTACAAACTATTTTACCACTGGTTTTAAATATTAAAGGAGTCTCAAATTATTAATTTCCAAAAATGGTTTATTTAAATCCTATGAACAAAAATGGAGCAAAACATTTTATTTTGCAAAACCAATTTTTGTGGAGCTTCTACACGTATATAGGAGACTCCATGAATTTTCTCAGAATATTTGAAAATGGTTAAATGCCCCAACTAAAATCCCTAAAACCTACTGGTTTTAAAAGAAATAAAAGAAATAGACAAAGGACTTAGTTGTAAGAAAGAAAAAGAATCTAGGGGGCGTTTTGCAATTTGTGCATTGACTTCCTGTGGCGGCAGAGCAACACGCCACCGACGCCGTGCTCCCTCGCCGAGCTCGCCGTGCTCCCCTTGCCTCGCCCCTGACGCACGCCTCGCCCTGGAGGAGAAGACAAGACCACTCCACTGCCTCGTCTGCCCTCCCTTGTCCCCCATCTTCCCTGTTGCAGCGGTACGGCACGGCACAGGCGCCGTGTTCCTCACCCCGTCGTCGCCGTGTCTCCCCGCGTAATGTCGACACCACCTGGACCCCGCTCCTCTCTGCTGCCCTGCGAGGCGATAAGAAGCACCACACCGCCTCCTTTGCTTCCCTGCTCACTCACTCTCTCGCACTCTCCCCCTCTCCATTTTTTTCCACGGACACGAACCACGGCCGCCGCTACCGACGCGCCTCGCCGGCGATAGAGACCTTCCCGTCCAAATCCAAGCCCACCAAAAGCCTTACCGCGTCGCCCTCTTACACCCCGTGCAAGGAATCGAGAAGAGACGCCCGGGATCGCCGTCGTCGTCCTCAACTTCGTCCTCCCCGGCCGCTGCTTGTCGATCAAGCTCGCGATGGCCACCGTCCACCATTCGTCGTCATTGTTGTGCCATCGAGCTCCCCTCATCGCTCTCTCTCTCACGGGCATCTCCTTTTCTTTTTAGGAGCCCGGAACCGCCGATGCCATCCTCGCCGTGATTCCCCGCCGTCCCGT
Organism: Poa pratensis; assembly: GCA_947311845.1. Classification (NCBI taxonomy): domain Eukaryota; kingdom Viridiplantae; phylum Streptophyta; class Magnoliopsida; order Poales; family Poaceae; genus Poa; species Poa pratensis. The sequence continues at coordinate 43,046,672 of CAMZMU010000107.1, forward strand.
GCCGTGCTCGCGTCGAGGAAGAAGACGCAGGCCCGGTACCCCTTCGCCAGCGCACATGGGCCGCGAGATGGGCCTCTCCCTGCGCCGTGCATCTGATCCAGCCCGTTAATCTTTTTTCTAAGGTTGTTTAGTTATTTCCTTATAGATCTGTTTCTGGCAGTGTAGGTTTAAATCATTTGTGGTGGATCTAGGGTAGATAATTGAGTGATTCAAATTTTGTTGTGTTCCTATGAGTTTTCTTAGACATGCAGAACTGGTTGCTTGCCAAAATACATTTTTACTTGTTGTGTAGATTAAATCTTGTAGAAAGTATATTTTCCACTAAATATTCAATAACTAGAGTTTTATAACTCCAAATATTGCAAACTAAAATTCCCTGGAATGCTTGAAGTGATACCTTTCTAGATCTGTTGGTCTTGTATGCAAATGAATCCTAAAACAAAAGTTCTATTCATTCTTGTAAACACACCAGTAGCACTTTAGTGATTTTTGTAGATTTTTGTGAAATGAATTTTGGAGTAAATCCAATTGGATTGTCTTCTGTATGCTTAGGGGTACCTAATCCTAGCTTGGTGTGATTTTTAGAGCTATGTATTATTTTTGGTGTGCATAACTAGTTTTAATGCTCTTTCTGTTAATTCTTGTTTATAGTTTATTTAATTTTGTGGAATGCATTAGTGTCTTATTTGTGATTTCTAGCATGCATAGGTGCTGTACTCTCTGTTATGAGTGTGTTAACTCTTGTTTATAGCATGTTAGGAAAAGTTTAGTGTTGCTTGTGTTCATTAGGGAATACTATCACTAGTATGGAGATTCCCTAGAATTTCCTAGTATTTAGGATTTGTTTGGGTATAAAATCCATTATGTGGCATGATTTTAGAAAGTGTTGTTTGAGCATCAGTAGCCCTTCATATCTACTGATATTGTAGCCTGTCATCCCTTGTTACCTATTATTTGGTCCTTAGCAAGGCATGTCTAGTGGGGGAATAGTTATAATTATTTAGGACTCACCAGCATGAGTAGCCTTATGTTGTGTTGTTGTTTTAGTAAGTTTCCTATTATAGCCAGAGGATATTTAACCTCCTAATGCCTTGTTATGAAAGTGGAACACCCACTGGTTCCATTGCATTCTGATTTAAAAGTAGGGTTCTCAACCCTAAGCATGTTTGTAGTAACCTTTTTGTCAACTAGATGTGAGTAGTTGTTTTCCCTTTTGAGGAATGAGTGATTGATGTGTGGTGGAGTATTTTTGGCTTGTAGAGATTAATTGGTGATTTAACTTTTGTCTGAAGTATTTCCTGTCTAAGGAAATTGGTTTGTTAATTACCCTTAGGTGGAGTTGTTTAATGCTTTATGTTTTTAGCTTGTGTTTGGTATTATACTCCTGTTAGTATAATGCCCTTGTGATTATGTCTTGGTCAGTTAACTTGTTAGGTAGTTTAAGTATGAGGGTGTAGTTAGACAAGTGAAGATTTTTGTGTAGAGTTGGGATTAAAATTATAAAACCTATGTTTGTAATTCAGGATGTCTAGTCTTTGGTTAGTGTATTATACTTGTGTTAGTAGCATGTGATGTCTTACGTGTTTGGATTAATTTCTTGTCTGCATCTAGATAAGTGGGGTGATTACTAAACTTGTTTGGTTAAATAATAATGTTCCCTCATGATTGTTGCTTGTTAGTATGGTTTGATGTTGTTACTTGATTAAATGGGTGCTATGTTTTCGGTTTGATTACTTGTTTGTATACTACTTGTGGTTTGGTTTGCTTATTGGGTGTTGTTTTATTTTCATGTTGCGACGCTAGATATGAACGCTACCAGAGTGGTTTTTGGAGAGGAGTTATCAAAGAGGGAAGGAAGTTACTTCTTTGATCAGTGGGAAGAATTCCAGGAGCATTAGGATGAAATCAGGCAAGCTACTTCACTGAGCTTGCACCTATATACATCTATTTTGATTTACCTGTTTTACTATAACTAGCATAAATGATTTATGTGGTGTTTGCCACGAAAGCTATGACTTTGAAAACCCTTTTCCAAAATACAAGTAGATTCTTGAGACACCCGATATAGAGGTGTCAATGGTCTACAACGATTTCGAAATGAATTTGTTTTACTCCAAAGCCTTCTATGAAAATCTTTTGGTGGGATTACGAACCACCCAAGTTTGACTAAAAGTATTTTGCTATGAGAATTGGAAATGATTGTGAAAACCTTTTCAAAAGTTTATGAAAAACTATTTTGTCACTCTATGTAGAGATATCAGTTGTTTATATAAAACTATAGGATGGGAAAAACATTGTTTATTCAAAACTCCTTTGAAAATCCTTGGATGAATTATGGTATACCGGGATGTCGGTATGGAAGTAGAGAAGTGAAGTGTGGTGATGTTTATGAAAAATGCACATTGTGTCTTTGTACCATGACTACCAGCCGATAACCTGTGCGACCACATTTACCCACATATGGGCAAGGGCGTAGTCATATAATTTGCTCGTGTTAGTACTGGATACCTCAATAACGAGGATGACCTCGTTCCATGAGGGGATGGTCTGAGGACCTACCCCCTGACCTGGGTCCTCTTCATTGAGTCTACCGGAAGCCGGTATGAGCGTGTCGGAGGAAGAGGATTGAAGGGCTCCCTTGGGTCCGCCGGCAGAACTACGAGTCCCACACTTAGTTTCTGAGGATTTGAGTGTCGGTGGAAAGTGTCGTAGCGGCAGGGTCCTATACTAGCATGAGCAAAGGACAGGCTATGGCCGGGAACTCAACTTCGCATACCTCTGGTATGGCGGGACGTGGCTGACACGATGAGTGACCGGATGGGTGTGGGAAAAGCGTACTACCTCTGCAGAGGGTAAAACTATTCGAATAGCCGAGTCCTCGGATATGGACAGTTGGGAGGCTGTCTAAGACCATGTGCAAGTTTTACAAAGTTTTGAGTTTGAAAGGAAAATGAAGTGAAGATTGTTTTAGGCAACTATACCGAGGGGGTGGTATGATGTTGCTGGAAAATAAGTGACCAGGATGGGGCTGAGGACAAGACGGTGATTTTCGAGGAAAAAGTTTTAAAAGAGAATTCTTACCTTTTTAAATAAAGGGTATATTTTCGAGAAAAAGGTTTAAAAAGACTTCTTACCTTTTTCAACCAAAAATAGTGAGAAAACTACTTTCCAAAAAGGGTTGTTTCTAACCCCGATATTGAGAAATTACTTTCCAAAATGTTTTGTCTTCAACAAGATTAAAAGATCTACTCTTCCCTTTTCAATAACGGTATAGATGTTTTGCTCTAAAAATAAAGGTATTATTGAAAGATTATCAAAACTAGTGCATGCTCAAGTTGGGGTAGTTTGCGAGTACAATCAAATGTACTCATATTGGTTTCGTCCCTGGCTATTGTCTTAGCCAGATTTTGGAAGAAGAAGCAGTTCGAAGAAGAGGAGTTCACTGGCGTCTTTGCGAACTAGGGCGCTTCCCAGTCAGCTGCCTGTAGGGTTAAGGCGAATGACTTGGGCTCCACGTTGTTTGGTGATTCCGCTGCAAGCACCTGATGAAGCTGATCACTTCCATCAAGTAAGTAAATAAATTCGGTATGTATGGATGTTCTTTGGTTACCAAGTTTAATTGTGCTTCAGCGACGCACTGATCATGGGATCGCTGATATGTAGGCACAAGGGTATTTCGGACAGTTAGTCCGGGGTCCCCACAGACTTGGTATCAGAGCCATCCTGACTGTAACAGACCTTAGTTAGCATGGACGTTAGATAGGAAAGAAAATATTTTCGTTAAAAATATATTAATACCAAAAATATATCTTTATCTAGGGAAGTCCAAAAATGACTTCCACTCTTCTCATCTTCTCAAATATTTCCGAGTCTTACCCTCTATTTTAAGATTTTTCAAGAATTTTTCTACTCTCTTGTACCTGTTCAAAATACTTGACGATGAACCCAAAGGAGACCTAATTAGTTAACCCCTACGAGAAGAAGCCCCCATTTTGAATATTCAACATTCAACATCAAGGTGGTTGATCTACAAACGCCAAGCTCATCGATATCAACAAAGCAAGAGACTTCTGAAGACTTTCGTTCAACGTCAACCATTCTACTCCAGTTGCAACCTCGACAATCTCAAGTATTCCAGCTGAAGCCTAAGGTGATGAAATGAAGACTTCATCAACCATGTATAACCAAGGCCCCTAGGAAAAACATATGATGGGAACTTTAGTTATAATTACCCGACTACCACGAGTATTAGGTGTCCATTGGTACTAAATGTACCTTGTGTGTTGCTTGTCTGTGAAGTTCCTTGCTTGTGTGTGCTCTGTTTGTGTGATGTTTTTCATGTGTGTTTCACAAGCACGCCAAGGAAAAGTTTAGTTTCCCTTTTGCCACCTAAGTGCACCTTGTTGCAGATGTAAACCCACCTGGGAAAATCTTTCTAAAAATGTTTTTTTTCCTCTCATCTAAACCATCTCCCACTAAGAACTGACAGTTCTGTAAGGTACCAAAGACCCCCGATCTATCACCAAATAGCCTGAGATTTTTACAACCTAACCGGCAAGTCATTCATGCACCATCTGGAGCAAGTGCGTCAAGATCTCGAAGGAAACTGCAATTTTATGCCAACCTCGTGAAGATACGAGCCTCACCTTGCAAGATTAATTGGTGAAATTACAAGGATACCACACTAACTTATCTTACCTAACTTTAGATTAACATCTGACCTAAGTCCTTGATAGTACCAACTAATCATCTAGGACTGCAAACCTTGACAAGAAACGAGGACATAAGGAGACTCATTTCAGATTGGCAACTAGAGGAATTCAAGGAGTACATAAGAATTTCTACGAAGATTCAAGCTCAGAGATCGCCAGAAGGAGGAACTACGACAAGAAGACATTGAAGAGAGATTCCTTAGGTTGGCAAAGAAGCAATATACCAGACTATCATTGAGTATTTGGAAACCCTTATATCAGAATCTATTTTTCTTAACCTCTCTAGAAATAATGTGATATTCCACTGTTCATGTTATATAGAAGTAGTTTGGTAACAAGCCTCATGAACTTGTTAGCAATTCACTTTTGTATGCTCGAACAATGGAGTGTCATACACAAATAAACGGAACATCGGATAATTCAGTACATCTCAGCCTTTGGAATATGAAAAGTAGTTTGATGACAAGACTAGCTACCTTGTTAACAAATTCTTCTTGTATGACTAAGGCAATGCGATGTCATAAAAGACACCCACATTCTTATACAACTAACCAATAGAAGGCCTCGCAACATCAAGTTATTAAGATCTCACATAGCGACCTTACTGGAAGAAGCAACGACCTCGGAAGAGTAGTCAACCCCAAAACCCGTACCTCAACAATCCCCTGTACCCCCGGGCAAATCTCGGGACGAGATTTGTTTTAAGGGGGGAAGGATTTGTAACATCCCAAATTTATAATAAGGATTAATAAGACCCAAAAATTCAGAACCAACAAAAACTTTTTGAATTACTTCACTAATGATTGTGTTTTCCCTTATATTGTTCTGTTTGACCTTGTGTGACTTGAATGTTTAAGTTGTTTGACTAGGAAATATTAACCCAGTAACCTAACCTAAGTAAAGACATCTATTACGCCTTGGTGATCATGTTATGACAAGAAAAACAATTCTATATATCTTCTGCCACTCCTGCTTTATTCAAATGTTATTTCAAAAATAATTTAGTTTTGGCAATAACCAAAACATCCTTATTTGAGAAAGTAAAAGTATTTCCAAAATTATGTATTCCCAAAAGTAGGGAGATCTATATGTTATCTCCTATCTATTTATCAAACTTGATATTTTGCATGTGCATGCAACTCCCATTTTATAAGCTCTTATTTTATTCCATTTGGAAACCACACTAGTGGGAAATATATTACCCCACATAATTTCTTTATCGAACCTTTTGAAAACTATTGGGTTATGAGTTGCGCTATTTCCTAAACAACATCTTGTCATAATTAAGTGTGATCATTTTCAAGATAGTATTGTTGATTATGGACGGTGTGGTATGATTGATTCTTGTAGTTTGAAGTGTGTGGCTTGTTTGAGTTGTGGATATTGTTGTGTTGTTGATATTGTTGTGCCGGTACTGTTGCTGTGATTTTGCTGTTGTGTGTGTGATTTTCTGGTAAGGATAATTCCTCAGTGGTGTTATTACAAAATTAGGACACCCTTGGCAACCAAATTTGGAGTGCGACTTGAAGAGGAGCAAACCCTCTAAAACTATGCACCCAAGTTAAACTCCTAAAATCTAGGGAGACGATCTCAATAAAACTCCCTCTCTACCTAATCCTCTATTCTAGGAAAACCATTATACTTTCTTTATCAAAATTCTAGAGAAGGAAATGGAATGATAATCCTCTCCATTTCATATCACTCCCTCCTCTAGTAAACCTACTTGTTGACTTTAAAACAAAACCTTTCTTTCCTTTATTAAAAAAAAAATGAAGGTCATGAGTTAAAAAGATCTTCATAAATACTTTCCCTCCCAATTCCTCTATTTCCTCAAAACAAATGTTTTCTCTATGAACATAAAACTTATTTGAAGATATCATATTTGTCAAGAAAGCTCCAACGGTTCTACAAACTATTTTACCACTGGTTTTAAATATTAAAGGAGTCTCAAATTATTAATTTCCAAAAATGGTTTATTTAAATCCTATGAACAAAAATGGAGCAAAACATTTTATTTTGCAAAACCAATTTTTGTGGAGCTTCTACACGTATATAGGAGACTCCATGAATTTTCTCAGAATATTTGAAAATGGTTAAATGCCCCAACTAAAATCCCTAAAACCTACTGGTTTTAAAAGAAATAAAAGAAATAGACAAAGGACTTAGTTGTAAGAAAGAAAAAGAATCTAGGGGGCGTTTTGCAATTTGTGCATTGACTTCCTGTGGCGGCAGAGCAACACGCCACCGACGCCGTGCTCCCTCGCCGAGCTCGCCGTGCTCCCCTTGCCTCGCCCCTGACGCACGCCTCGCCCTGGAGGAGAAGACAAGACCACTCCACTGCCTCGTCTGCCCTCCCTTGTCCCCCATCTTCCCTGTTGCAGCGGTACGGCACGGCACAGGCGCCGTGTTCCTCACCCCGTCGTCGCCGTGTCTCCCCGCGTAATGTCGACACCACCTGGACCCCGCTCCTCTCTGCTGCCCTGCGAGGCGATAAGAAGCACCACACCGCCTCCTTTGCTTCCCTGCTCACTCACTCTCTCGCACTCTCCCCCTCTCCATTTTTTTCCACGGACACGAACCACGGCCGCCGCTACCGACGCGCCTCGCCGGCGATAGAGACCTTCCCGTCCAAATCCAAGCCCACCAAAAGCCTTACCGCGTCGCCCTCTTACACCCCGTGCAAGGAATCGAGAAGAGACGCCCGGGATCGCCGTCGTCGTCCTCAACTTCGTCCTCCCCGGCCGCTGCTTGTCGATCAAGCTCGCGATGGCCACCGTCCACCATTCGTCGTCATTGTTGTGCCATCGAGCTCCCCTCATCGCTCTCTCTCTCACGGGCATCTCCTTTTCTTTTTAGGAGCCCGGAACCGCCGATGCCATCCTCGCCGTGATTCCCCGCCGTCCCGTGCCGTGCTCGCGTCGAGGAAGAAGACGCAGGCCCGGTACCCCTTCGCCAGCGCACATGGGCCGCGAGATGGGCCTCTCCCTGCGCCGTGCATCTGATCCAGCCCGTTAATCTTTTTTCTAAGGTTGTTTAGTTATTTCCTTATAGATCTGTTTCTGGCAGTGTAGGTTTAAATCATTTGTGGTGGATCTAGGGTAGATAATTGAGTGATTCAAATTTTGTTGTGTTCCTATGAGTTTTCTTAGACATGCAGAACTGGTTGCTTGCCAAAATACATTTTTACTTGTTGTGTAGATTAAATCTTGTAGAAAGTATATTTTCCACTAAATATTCAATAACTAGAGTTTTATAACTCCAAATATTGCAAACTAAAATTCCCTGGAATGCTTGAAGTGATACCTTTCTAGATCTGTTGGTCTTGTATGCAAATGAATCCTAAAACAAAAGTTCTATTCATTCTTGTAAACACACCAGTAGCACTTTAGTGATTTTTGTAGATTTTTGTGAAATGAATTTTGGAGTAAATCCAATTGGATTGTCTTCTGTATGCTTAGGGGTACCTAATCCTAGCTTGGTGTGATTTTTAGAGCTATGTATTATTTTTGGTGTGCATAACTAGTTTTAATGCTCTTTCTGTTAATTCTTGTTTATAGTTTATTTAATTTTGTGGAATGCATTAGTGTCTTATTTGTGATTTCTAGCATGCATAGGTGCTGTACTCTCTGTTATGAGTGTGTTAACTCTTGTTTATAGCATGTTAGGAAAAGTTTAGTGTTGCTTGTGTTCATTAGGGAATACTATCACTAGTATGGAGATTCCCTAGAATTTCCTAGTATTTAGGATTTGTTTGGGTATAAAATCCATTATGTGGCATGATTTTAGAAAGTGTTGTTTGAGCATCAGTAGCCCTTCATATCTACTGATATTGTAGCCTGTCATCCCTTGTTACCTATTATTTGGTCCTTAGCAAGGCATGTCTAGTGGGGGAATAGTTATAATTATTTAGGACTCACCAGCATGAGTAGCCTTATGTTGTGTTGTTGTTTTAGTAAGTTTCCTATTATAGCCAGAGGATATTTAACCTCCTAATGCCTTGTTATGAAAGTGGAACACCCACTGGTTCCATTGCATTCTGATTTAAAAGTAGGGTTCTCAACCCTAAGCATGTTTGTAGTAACCTTTTTGTCAACTAGATGTGAGTAGTTGTTTTCCCTTTTGAGGAATGAGTGATTGATGTGTGGTGGAGTATTTTTGGCTTGTAGAGATTAATTGGTGATTTAACTTTTGTCTGAAGTATTTCCTGTCTAAGGAAATTGGTTTGTTAATTACCCTTAGGTGGAGTTGTTTAATGCTTTATGTTTTTAGCTTGTGTTTGGTATTATACTCCTGTTAGTATAATGCCCTTGTGATTATGTCTTGGTCAGTTAACTTGTTAGGTAGTTTAAGTATGAGGGTGTAGTTAGACAAGTGAAGATTTTTGTGTAGAGTTGGGATTAAAATTATAAAACCTATGTTTGTAATTCAGGATGTCTAGTCTTTGGTTAGTGTATTATACTTGTGTTAGTAGCATGTGATGTCTTACGTGTTTGGATTAATTTCTTGTCTGCATCTAGATAAGTGGGGTGATTACTAAACTTGTTTGGTTAAATAATAATGTTCCCTCATGATTGTTGCTTGTTAGTATGGTTTGATGTTGTTACTTGATTAAATGGGTGCTATGTTTTCGGTTTGATTACTTGTTTGTATACTACTTGTGGTTTGGTTTGCTTATTGGGTGTTGTTTTATTTTCATGTTGCGACGCTAGATATGAACGCTACCAGAGTGGTTTTTGGAGAGGAGTTATCAAAGAGGGAAGGAAGTTACTTCTTTGATCAGTGGGAAGAATTCCAGGAGCATTAGGATGAAATCAGGCAAGCTACTTCACTGAGCTTGCACCTATATACATCTATTTTGATTTACCTGTTTTACTATAACTAGCATAAATGATTTATGTGGTGTTTGCCACGAAAGCTATGACTTTGAAAACCCTTTCCAAAATACAAGTAGATTCTTGAGACACCCGATATAGAGGTGTCAATGGTCTACAACGATTTCGAAATGAATTTGTTTTACTCCAAAGCCTTCTATGAAAATCTTTTGGTGGGATTACGAACCACCCAAGTTTGACTAAAAGTATTTTGCTATGAGAATTGGAAATGATTGTGAAAACCTTTTCAAAAGTTTATGAAAAACTATTTTGTCACTCTATGTAGAGATATCAGTTGTTTATATAAAACTATAGGATGGGAAAAACATTGTTTATTCAAAACTCCTTTGAAAATCCTTGGATGAATTATGGTATACCGGGATGTCGGTATGGAAGTAGAGAAGTGAAGTGTGGTGATGTTTATGAAAAATGCACATTGTGTCTTTGTACCATGACTACCAGCCGATAACCTGTGCGACCACATTTACCCACATATGGGCAAGGGCGTAGTCATATAATTTGCTCGTGTTAGTACTGGATACCTCAATAACGAGGATGACCTCGTTCCATGAGGGGATGGTCTGAGGACCTACCCCCTGACCTGGGTCCTCTTCATTGTAGTCTACCGGAAGCCGGTATGAGCGTGTCGGAGGAAGAGGATTGAAGGGCTCCCTTGGGTCCGCCGGCAGAACTACGAGTCCCCACACTTAGTTTCTGAGGATTTGAGTGTCGGTGGAAAGTGTCGTAGCGGCAGGGTCCTATACTAGCATGAGCAAAGGACAGGCTATGGCCGGGAACTCAACTTCGCATACCTCTGGTATGGCGGGACGTGGCTGACACGATGAGTGACCGGATGGGTGTGGGAAAAGCGTACTACCTCTGCAGAGGGTAAAACTATTCGAATAGCCGAGTCCTCGGATATGGACAGTTGGGAGGCTGTCTTAAGACCATGTGCAAGTTTTACAAAGTTTTGAGTTTGAAAGGAAAATGAAGTGAAGATTGTTTTAGGCAACTATACCGAGGGGGTGGTATGATGTTGCTGGAAAATAAGTGACCAGGATGGGGCTGAGGACAAGACGGTGATTTTCGAGGAAAAAGTTTTAAAAGAGAATTCTTACCTTTTTAAATAAAGGGTATATTTTCGAGAAAAAGGTTTAAAAAGACTTCTTACCTTTTTCAACCAAAAATAGTGAGAAAACTACTTTCCAAAAAGGGTTGTTTCTAACCCCGATATTGAGAAATTACTTTCCAAAATGTTTTGTCTTCAACAAGATTAAAAGATCTACTCTTCCCTTTTCAATAACGGTATCGAGATGTTTTGCTCTAAAAATAAAGGTATTATTGAAAGATTATCAAAACTAGTGCATGCTCAAGTTGGGGTAGTTTGCGAGTACAATCAAATGTACTCATATTGGTTTCGTCCCTGGCTATTGTCTTAGCCAGATTTTGGAAGAAGAAGCAGTTCGAAGAAGAGGAGTTCACTGGCGTCTTTGCGAACTAGGGCGCTTCCCAGTCAGCTGCCTGTAGGGTTAAGGCGAATGACTTGGGCTCCACGTTGTTTGGTGATTCCGCTGCAAGCACCTGATGAAGCTGATCACTTCCATCAAGTAAGTAAATAAATTCGGTATGTATGGATGTTCTTTGGTTACCAAGTTTAATTGTGCTTCAGCGACGCACTGATCATGGGATCGCTGATATGTAGGCACAAGGGTATTTCGGACAGTTAGTCCGGGGTCCCCACAGGTTCACACAGGGTCGATACATGGATCAACCATCTAAAAAGCAAAGACAACATGATATGACATTGCATCAACATGTTATCCTATGATCAAAACGCCAGCTGCACTGGGTATATAGCTTCCGTGCTAGAAAGATGAGCCGGTTGCACCTAGTATCCAGAGCAGCTCGCCTGTCCATTGGTTGTAGGTAAGACCACGAACGGATCCAATGAATAGCCAGCGAATAACCTGCATGAAAGAAGATTGATTTGCATTGTTAGAAATAACATCATTTCGTGTGTACCACATGGCCCAAAGTAAAGCACAGACACCCACTCGGATTTGCACTTTATCTTTTTTATCTACGCCCCTTAACCAGCTACCGAAGAGGTAGGCAATATTTTTTGGGGGGTAAATGTTAAAGGCCATGAACACAATGCGCCACATCATCTTAGAAAATGGAAAAGATATACATAAGTGTTGAATCCTCTCCTTTTGATCACAATACAACACTTTTCGCATCCATTTCACTTGCGCTTCACGAAATTTTCTTTTGTAAGAATTTCTCTACGGTGAAGAAACCACATAATTTTTTAATTTCCAGTGGCACCTTCATCTTCCAAATATACTTTCGTAAGAATCTAGTATTATCACTCAAATAATCTAGTTATAAAGATTTGACCGTAAATTTTCCTGATGTAGTCAAGCCCCACTTAAACACATCTGAAACATCTGTTAATTGCACATCCATCAACTGGTTTACTAGGTATAACCAACTGTCCCACCTATTCCCAATTAGAGCTCTCCTAAAACCTAAGTTAATTGGAGGAGCTTGTGACAATCTGCTGCCACCGAAACATTTTTCCTCTGGACAACATTGAATAGGGAGGGATATTGAAGTGAAAGGGGCTTATCCCCTAGCCATGTATCCTCCCAACACCGGGTGCTTTCCCCATTTCCAACAGTAAAAGATCCTCGATCAAAAAAATCATTTTAAACCTTCATAAGGCCTTTCCATAAAGGAGAATCATATGGTTGAACCTTGACTTGAGATAGGGATTTAGAGTGCAAATACTTATTAACAATAAGCTCATGCGAAACTCCATCCTCTGACAAGAGTTTAAAAAGCCATTTTCACAAAAGACTCATATTATTTGTTTCTAGAACCTCTACACCGAATCATCCCTACTCTTTAGGTCTATAGATGATGTTCCATTTAGAAAGTCTGTACTTTCTCTTATGGCCATCACTCTGCCAAAACAATCTTTACCGAAAAAATCCATCCTTTTGCGTACCCCTTTAGGTACCTCAAAACAGGACAACATAAACATGGGCAAACTTGTAAGGAACCGAATTAATCAGAATAAGTCTATCCCCATAAGACAAAAGCTTATTACCAGCCCAGCTCGCTAATTGTTTTCTCAAAACGGTCCTCCACAGCCTTCCACTCCCCATTCATCAGCTTTCTGAAGTGTATAGGGATGCCCAAATATTTAAAAGGGAAGGAACTAGGTTCACAACCAAAAAGATTGGTGTAATGCTCCTCCTCCTCTTTAGCTTTGCCAAAGCAAAAAACCTCACTCTTATGAAAATTTATTTTCAGCGCTGATAACTGTTCAAACATACATAAGATGAGTTTCATAAGAAAAAAAGGATAGTATCATCAGCGTATTGAAGGATCGACACACCCTCTTCTACTAGGTGCGGTATTAATCTTTCAACCCGACCATCCTCTTTTGCTCTTGCTATTAAAATGGCCAAAATATCAGCAACTATATTGAATAACATAGGGGATAGGGGACCCCCCCCCCCTATCTCAAACCTTTATGAGTTTGAAAACAATGGCCTAAGTCATCATTCACCTTAACACCCACGCTACATTTTCGTACAAAATTGTCCACCCAATGGCACCATTTAGGATCAAAACCCTTCATCCGTAACACCTGTTGTAAAAAAGGCCATTGAACTTTATCGTACGCCTTTTCAAAATCAATTTTCAAAAAAACTCCATCCATTTTCTTTCTATGAAGTTCATGGATAGTTTCATGTAAAATTAACACTCCTTCAAGGATGTGTCTCCCAGGCATAAAGGCGGTTTGGATAGGGCGATCACCTTTTGTGCTACCGTTGTGATCATGTTCATTCCCACTTTTGTGAAAACATTAAAATTGACATTCAGTAAACAGATAGGACGATACTTATGAATCTGAACTGCATTTCCCTCTTTAGGTAACAACATAATTGTACCATAATTAAGTTGGAATAGAGGTAGCTCCCCTTTTTGGAAACTCTCAAACAACCTCATAAGATCAAACTTGATAGTGTCCTAAAACCTTTAATAAAATTCAGCAGGAAACCCGGTCTGGTCCCGGTGCTTTATTCTTCTACATCTGCATGATAGCATCATGTACTTCTTTTTCTAAAAAATCCACAGTAAGGATCAAATTTTCCTTTGCGGAAATTTGCAGAATATCCATTGTTTCAGATTCTACTAGGGAGAAATTATTTTTGGCCGTTGCCCCAATAATCTCTTATAAAATTCTATCATGTAATTCTTGATATTCTCTTGTCCTGAAATTATCCTCTCATCCTGTTCAAGCTGAAAGATAGTTTTCCTTCTATGCTTCCTGTTAGCAATGAGGTGAAAATACTTGGTGTTGTTACCACTCTCCTGTATATGTTTGGTTTTAGCCCTTTGTGCCCACTTAGATTGCTCATCTCTTCTCAACGTTGCTACTTTTTTAGTAGCATCTCTCAAAGCCTCCCTTTCGGATGCATTGAGTGATATTGTTTTCGCTTTTAAGCCTAGACTATCAATAATACTAAGCAATTTGGCTTTTTCTTTTTTATAGACACTACTTTGATTTTTGCCCAACCTCTCAAAAAAGACCGAAGGTGACGGATCTTATTCTGCCACACTTCCATTGGACTATCCCCATATGAAATGGATGTCCATTCTTTGATCACCATTTCACAAAAACCATCTTTCCTTAACCAGGACGGCTCAAAGGAAAAATGTGCTTTGTTACCCAGGTAAGCTTGTTCACCTGAGTCAAGAAGCAAAGGCGTATGATCTGAACCAGCTCTCGTAAGGGCCCGTACAGTCACCAAAGGAAAAAAATTCCCAAGAAATGCTGGCCAGAACCCTATCCAACTTCTCATAAGTAGGATCTTGTCTGCGGCTGGCCTAGGTATACTGAAGGCCAGCAAGATCTAACTCAAGAAGGTCAAGACTTTCTATACTGAGACCATGAGATGACAGATTGGATCAAGATGTTAGCTGTTTTGCCTTAAATGAAATAGATCATGTGTAGTTCCAATGTTGATTTCGATTCTATGTTCTATTGATTCTCTGGTGTGATTGCTCATCAAGCATGCGGCTCGATTTCGATTATGTGTTGTACTACATGCGTGTTGGATCCCTTCGATCTAATCTTGGTGTATTGTCACGTTTTTTTAATATGTGCGCAGTACAAGCTTGGTTTGGGCCTCTCGGAGGCCTGTAAGTGGGCACGGGCTTCCGCATGACGCCGTCAAACCAAGCCCAGTTAGAGTCCGCTATCGCCGCCTAGCCCGCCGCATAGATAATTTTTTTTGACTGTAACTTCGGCAGGCATTTTGCCAGCCTGAACTTTTATTAATCAAACGACACCATAGTTTTGGTCGCAAGAATTACAAGAGGAGGAAGAAGAAAAAAGAAGGGAAAAAATACAACATAGCGGCGTGCTCAAGGTGGGTCAAAGGAGAGACACCAGGCCTTAATCAGGAGTGCAACAGGGGTTGATTTGCAACGATACGCCCAGAGACGTATATTTTCAAGACATCTAGCACGAACAAGCATCAGTGGTTCATCAATTCCGTTGAATACTTTCGCATTTCTTCTCTTCCAAATACTCCAGGCCACAGCAGTGCAGACCGTCGAATCGGCATAGCTGCTGCACCGGGCATCCAAGAAGTCTTGGACGGTGTAGATTTGCTGGCCATTGTTGGGGAAGAACAAATTCCAGACTTCTCTAGCTTTGTTGCAGTTTATTAGAAGGTGATCGACATCTTCAACCATGGGACAGAAAGGGCAGCTCGGGGAGGCACCAAGCTGGTGCCGAAACCTCCTTTCATTGGTGGGTAGGCGACGACGGCGGACGAGCCAGTTGAAAATCCTGCATTTAAGTGGCGCTGCATTTTTCCAAACCTTCACAGCCAAATCATCAGTGGGAACATGCCTAAAAGAATTAGCGTAGAAATCTTTGTTCACAAAAGGTTTTTGGGAGTGTCGGCAAATCCGTACGTCGGCTTCCTCGAGATTCAGGTTGATGGTTTGGAGCTCATCCATAAGCAAGGCCAGCTCGCTGCTGGCAGTCGAAGAGAGGCGAGGAACTAGATTAAGAGAGATAGTAGAGCTCATAACGGCTGCCACTTGGGCATGAGGTCTAGTGGTGTGCGAGAAAAGAGCGGGGTAGCAAGTGCTAAGAGGGGAGTCTCAGATCCAGCAGTCCATCCAAAAGGCAGTGTGGCAACCATTGCCCAAGGTGACGGATGAATGAAAGCGGAAGGAAGTCAGTCCATTGACAATGCATTTCCACATGGGGGTGTCGAGGTAGTGGCTTTCCCCAAGATCTCGACGGCTGGACCAACCATATTGGCAGTGAAACCAGAGATTCCATGGGGCGTTCGAGGGGGAGTGGAGTTTGGAGAGGAATTTGGAGAGAAGAGCATTGTTTTGGGATGATATGGAGAGGACCCCAAGTCCTCCTTGTTTCTTTGGCTTACAAACCTCATCCCAAGCAACTTTGCAGTGTCCTCCAGTGCAGGTCTCCTCACCAGTCCAAAGGAAAGCCCGACGACGCTTGTCGATCGCTTCAATGGCCCCAACGGGAAGAAGACCTGCGCTCATTGCATGAGCGAACTTAGCCGTGATTACAGAGTTGACAAGGATGAGGCGACCCCCAATAGGAAGTGAGCGCCCCCGCCAACCAGAGAGGTGATGATCGCATTTTGAAATGATAGGAGAGAGGTCAGCCAAGCGGAGTTTATGAAGAGACAACGAAAGGCCAAGATAAGCCTGAGGGAAGGAGGAGACAACACAGCAAAATGAGGCCGCCATCGAGGATGCAATGGTGGACTCGGTTTTAATTGGCACAAACGTGCTTTTGTGGTAATTAATCGCAAGGCCCGTGGCCAAAGAAAAAGAGTCTAGGAGGTTCTTTAAATTGACGACATGTTCAGGAATGGCCCTGATGATGATGAGGGTGTCATCAACATATTGGAGAATAGGACAAGGGAGGTCATCAACCAAAGGGTGGAGAAGGAGGCCGTCGCGGGAAGCATGGAGGAGCAGCTGTTGAAGAACATCGGCTACTAAATCGAAGAGGAAAGGGGACATAGGGTCGCCCTGGAGGAGGCCTCGCCGACACTGGATCCATTTCCCGGGAACCCCATTGAGGAGCACGGCCGTTTGGCTAGTGTGGTTGAGAGATTTGATGAGATCACGCCAAACCGAAGGGAACCCTTTCGCCTCCAAAATCTTATCAAGCGCGTACCAACTGATGGAGTCAAAAGCCTTCGGCAGTCAAGCTTGAACACAACAGTAGGGGCCGCCCGTTTGTGGCAAGACTGGACAATGTCAGCAGCATAAATAAAGTTTTCGGCAATGGAGCGGCCCAAGATGAAACCCGTTTGGTCGGGGTGAACCAAACCTGGGATGAGAGGGTGAAGGCGAAGGGTAAGGCATTTAGTGAGGAATTTAAGACAGGAATTTTGAAGAGATACTGGCCGGAAATTGTCTGGTCTATTGGCCCCAACTTTTTTAGGCAGAAGAACGATGTATGATTTGTTTATTGGGCGCAGGTCGGCCTTGAGAGAGTGGAAGTCCTGAAAAGCCGCAAAGAGGGAGTTTTTTACGAGCTCCCAGTTCTTTTTAAAGAAGGCTGGACCAAAGCCATCAGGGCCAGGACTGGAGTTATTATGCATAGAGAAAACGGCCGTACGCAACTCCACAATGATGAAGGGGGCCGCGAGGGCAGCGGACTGCGAGGAGTCGAGGGAGGTGGACTGAACAAGAGAGCGGAGGTCAAGGTTAGAGGCTGCGGGACAAGCAACACCGAGAAGGTTACGATAGAAGCGATGGAGGATGTCAGCTTTTGCATCATGGGAGAACACGGTGTTGCCATCGTCGTCATCTAGGACTTTGATTTGTTTTTTTCTAAGGCGTCCAGAGGCACAAAGATGGAAGTATCTCGTGTTTTTGTCTCCGAGAGTACAATGTCTAATTTTTGCTCGTTGCCGCCAATACGTGGCTGTAGAGGCATTAAGGCGACCGAGAGTGGTTTTGGCGAGGGTTCTCAAGCAGATCTCAGGAGTAGCAAGAGAACGATGTTCCTCTAGGACGTCAATCAGTTGAATAACGGTCCTGCAATTTGTCAAGTAGATGGAGGGGAGCCATCTCGTGCGGGCCCAAACGCGGGCAGCGGCTCGAATTTTTTTAAGGCGTAGGCAAAGCTGGCTCGTGGTGGGTAGGAGGTCATGTTGACTTGCTACACTGTTCCAGTTAGCGTTTGCAAGAGCAATGAAAGCTTCATGAGAAAGCCAGTTGTTGTCTAGCCTAAAGATCGTCCTGCGTGGAGCTTTTGAAGAGGCTTCAAGGTGAAGAGGGACATGATCAGAAGTTGGGCGAGTTAAAAATAGGGTTTAGGGTTTCCGTGGGGCAATGCCTCTCCTCATCTTCCTTTAATATATGATCAGCACAATACAATTTACATACGTATACATACGTGTACATGACACGCTAGACCTATTTTAACACTCCCCCTCAATCTGAACTTCTACTCTGTACAAGGTTTAGATTGGTACTAAAATGGTCTAGCATCTGTCGGGTGGCTGGTTTGGTGAACACATCAGCCAGCTGATCATCGGAAGAAATGAACCTGACCTCAAGGGCTCCAGAAGCAACGCGCTCGCGCACAAAATGGAAATCGATCTCAATGTGCTTCGTGCGTGCATGAAACATTGGGTTAGCAGTCAGGTATGTGGCTCCTACATTATCACACCATAAAACGGGAACACGCTGCTGTGCAACACCAAGCTCCTTGAGTAGTGACTCTACCCAGATGGCCTCAGCAGCTCCGTTGGCCAGAGCTTTGTACTCGACCTCGGTACTGGATCTCGAAATTGTCGGCTGTTTCTTCGAACTCCACGAAATAAGATTTGGTCCAACAAAGATAGCAAAACCTCCTGTGGATCGGCGATCATCAGGGCACCCTGCCCAATCCACATCAGTGAAAATACTAATGCTGGTGGATACAGCCTTCCGAAAATTCAGACATGTACGCAATGTCCCTTTGACATAGCGCAGAATGCGCTTAACTGCTTCCCAATGAACATCTGTGGGCTGCGAAAGGAACTGGCACACCTTATTCACCGCAAACGAAATATCTGGGCGAGTGAGTGTCAAATACTGCAGTCCACCAACAACACTGCGATACCGGAAAGAATCAGCGGTACTGAGAGGATTACCAGACACTCGTGCAAGGCGATCCGTTGTAGACAACGGTGTGGAAGTGGGCTTGCAATTCTCCATACTCACACGGTGCAAAAGATCCAAAGCATACTTCCGTTGAGTCAATGTCATCCCCCCTGAATTGTAGGACGCTTCCAAGCCAAGAAAGTACTCCAGCGGCCCAAGGTCCTTGATAGGAAAAGTGGCCGCAAGGGAGTGAACAAGACCATCAACAGCACCCTGAGTAGATCCCGCAATGACGATATCATCCACATAGACAAGCATATAGATATGAACATCATGCTGGGAGAAGAAAAACAGAGACGTATCGGCCTTGGAGGAGACAAAACCCAACTCAAGGAGACGTGCACTAAGCCGAGCATACCACGCACGAGGAGACTGTTTGAGACCATAGAGAGCCCGCTGCAGCTTGCACACATGAGAGGGATACCAAACATCCTCGAAACCAGGCGGCTGCTGCATATAAACATCCTCAGTCAGAAAACCATGAAGAAAAGCATTACTGACATCAATCTGCCGGAGACTCCATCCTCTGGACACTGCAAGGGAGAGAACCAGACGGACGGTAGCAGGCTTAACAACCGGACTGAAGGTGTCACCATAGTCAATGCCATGCTGCTGACTGAAACCACAGGCGACAAGACGAGCCTTATACTTATCAACAGAACCATCTGGACGATGCTTGGTCTTGAATATCCACTTACTCCCCACAATGTTAACACCTGGCGGACGAGGCACAAGAACCCATGTCTTTGTGTGATGAAGGGCAGCGAGCTCATCAGTCATCACTGCGCGCCAGGCAGTCTCACAGAGAGCATCGTGATGGGAGACAGGCGTCGCAAGAAACGCACGCCGGCGAGGATCATAGCGCACAGTCCCATCAGTGATCTTCTTCTCACGCCATGTATTATCACGTGTACGCGTGACCATCGTGTGTCCAGGCGCAGCTGGGGGCGTCGCGGTCGAGGAGGCGCCCTCGACAGAAGAAGACGCAAGCTGAGTAGCCGGTGGCGGTGATGCATCGCCGGCTGACAGAGAAGGAGAGCAGGCCAGTGATGGGCCGGGCGAGTCATCTGCAGAGGAGCAGGGCGAGCGAGCCGGCGATGGGCTGGGCGAGCCATCCGCAGGCGAGCCAGGCGCGGGAGGCGTGCATGCGCCATGCACGTCGATAACCGGAGGAGGACGTACGTCGATCGCGGGTGGTTGGGGAACATCACGCGCAACCTGAGTGTCCTGCACGGGAGGTAAACTGCCTGAAGCAGGCGAATCAGTAGACAAATAGGACAGGTCATATTTACGCATATTGTCACTCGTAGCCGGTTCATTGGAAGGAAAGGAAAGCGCATCAGCTAGAGTGGAGACATCGACGGTGATACTGGGTGTGGAGTAGGGAAACACAGACTCATCGAAAACAACATCACGAGAGATGTATATCCTTCCCGTGGAGCGATCTAAGCACTTGTATCCCTTATGCATGGGCTATACCCTAAGAACACACACATGGTGGAACGGAAAGCAAGCTTATGGGCGTTATACTTGCGCAAACTCGGCCAGCACGCACAACCAAACGTGCGGAGAAAAGTGTAGTCGGGTTTCACCTTGAGAAGGCGATACATGGGTGTATCCTGTTGAATAACAGGTGTGGGCATGCGATTAATGAGATAACACGCAGCGAGAAAAGCCTCATCCCAAAAACGCAATGGGAGAGAGGAATGAGCCAACAAGGCAAGACCTGTTTTGACTAGATGACGATGTTTGCGTTCAGCTACCCCGTTTTGCTGAGATATGTGTGGACAGGACACACGGTGAGAGATCCCCGTGCGCTGAAAATAACGATGCAGTTTATGGTACTCGCCACCCCAATCCGACTGAACGGCTATGATTTTAGTGTGAAGGAGACGCTCAACATGAGCCTGGAAGGCGTAAAACACTTGCTCAACATCAGACTTGTGCTTGAGGAGATATATCCAACAAAAACGAGAGTAATTATCGACAAAGCTAACATAATACTTATAACCTCCAGACGAGGCAATAGCAGGCTCCCAAACATCAGAATGGACTAACTCAAGAGGTATAGTAGAAACACGATGAGACAAATTATACGGCAATTGTCAACTCTTACCACGCTGACAAGCATCACACACGGAAGTCTGATTCTCCGAAGAGCACACTAAACCATTATTCCTAACAATGTTTTGAACTACATTATTGGTGGGATAACCGAGACGCTGATGCCACTGGGACGGGGTGGTTTTGACGCTGGAAGACGCCTGGCGAGTGGAGGCGGACGGCACGCGACTAAACGGGATGGGGTAGAGGCCGCCATGACTTCTACCTTGAAGAAGAATTTTCTTCATGGCCTTGTCCTTAACAAGGAAAAAGAAACGATGAAATTCCACAAAGACATCATTGTCGGTGACAAGACGATAAACAGATAGAAGATGTTGATTAATATGTGGAACATGGAGAATATTTCTTAAACGAAGAGATGAACCGGCTAAATTGGAATGACCAATATGCGAAATAGACAAACCTGCACCATTGGCCACTTGCACTTGATCCTTCCCGCCATAGCGCTTGTGGAAGTGGAGACGCTCCAGGTCACTCATCAGGTGGTCCGTCGCACCGGAGTCCATGACCCAGCGAGGCGGCTCGTGGGAGGAGGAGGTAGACGCGGAGTTGCCGGCGCGGTTGTCATGATCATAGCGGTTGCGGCAGTCGCCCGCCTCGTGTCCCCAGTTCTTGCAAATTTGGCACTTGGGGCGCCAGCGCCGGTTGCGGCCATTGCCGCCACCGTTTCCTCCTCCATTGCGGCCGTTGCCATTGCCGCCATTGCGGCCTTGACCCCCACCACCCTGGTCTTGGCCGTAGCCACCTTGGCCATAGCCGCCTTGGCCGTAGCCTCCGTGCCCTGGCTGAACGGGACCGCCAGCCCGGGCGGCCGCCACTAGGGCGACCTGCATCGTACGCGCGGCCCAGATTGGTGTTGTAGATCGGGTGCGACACAGCGTTGGCCGAGGAAGCCTAGTCCTCGGTCTTCGATTGCTACTGCTGTAAAGCCTCGTAGTGAAGAACACTGGAGTAGAACGCGGTGAGCGTGACCGGGGCGACCGCGAAGTTCATCGAGGCGGCGATGGGGTTAAACGCCGAGCCGAGCCCGGTCAGCATGTAGTCGATGACCTCGTCATCGCGAAGTGGAGAGCCGGCAGCGGCCATGGCGTCGGCAAGCGCCTTCACCTTCTGCATATACTCGCCAGCGGGCTTGTCTCCCTTCCTCAGCGCCTGAATCTGGCGCCGGAGATTCCGAACACCGGCGCTATTTTGTGCGCCGAACATGGCAGCCGTTGTGCAGCCGATCAACTGGGCTGAGATCTCCACGTGTATCGATCCGAGGAGGTGCCCGAGCACCTTCTGATCGAGGGTCCACCACTGCTCGTACTCGGGGTTGGACACGGTCCGAGCAGCGTTGCCGGTGCCTGTCGTCACGGTCGGGGCCGGCGCCTTTGCCGAGCCATCGAGAAAGCCGTGGAGGCGAACTCCGGCGAAGTTGGGGAGGGTGAGAGCCCTCCATAGCATGAAGTTGCTGCGGTCTAGGGAGACCACGATGGACGGAACTGCTGGGACGGCCGCCGATGACGAAGGTGGAGCGATGGTTGGGGTAGGCACAGCGAGGGGCGCGGAGGGGGAACTGGAGAGGGTGGGGCTGGAGGCCATCGCAGAGGCCATGGCAGAGCTGAAGGACATCGCGGCGGCGGCGCGAGGGGCGCGGCGGCTGCGGAGAGAGAGAGGCGGCGGCGGCTAGGGTAGGCTCTGATACCAAGTTAAAAATAGGGTTTATTGTTTCCGTGGGGGCAATGCCTCTCCACATCTTCCTTTTATATATGATCAGCACAATACAATTTACATACGTATACATATGTGTACATGACACGCTAGACCTATTTTAACAGGGCGGACAGAGGATGTAAGAGTGGAGTCTGGTAAGGCTAGACTCCAGTCCGAATTGACCAGCACCCGATCAAGACGAGCAAGGATGAGAGAGTTTTGCTGATTCGACCAAGTAAATTGGCGGTCAAGCAAGGGAATGTCGAGAAGAGCGTTTTTATTAATGAAATCATTGAAGGATGCCGCCTCCGCGGCATTGAAATTGTCGTTGGATTTATCTTTAGGGCTCCGAATGAGGTTAAAATCCCCCATGATCGCAAACGGTCCACTAATGGTGGCAATGATAGAGGAGAGGGAGTCAAGGAAATCAGCCTTCATAGCATGATCACAAGGACCGTAAACGTTGATAATAGTGAAGCTAAGGTTGTCGAAACGGAGGGAGAAGGAGGTGGTGATAGAGAATTCATCTATGGAGTGATTTTTAAGAGCAAGGGTACCATCAGTCCAAGCCGTGATTATTCCTCCAGAGGCTCCTTGAGAGGGCTTAAAAACATGAGTGCGTAGGGTGGGAGGGAAGAAGGAGGCAGCTAAGAAAGTGGTAATGTTTTCCAATTTAGACTCCTGGATACGAAGGATAGAGGGAAGAAAAGTATCGATGGCAGAGCGGACATTATCTCTTTTCTGCCTTTGCCCAAGGCCACGAGTGTTCCAAGATGCGAAAGAAAGTTTAATATGCATTGAGAAGGGAAACACGACAGAAGAAAAAATAAAAGGATAGCCGCATAGAGAATTCGAGACTCCATATGGCGCCCGCGCTGGCTAGAGGAAGCCCTCCACCGTCGCCACTCCAGTCCCTCCCCCTGCTAACCTTCTCTAATCGCCTCGGATCCATCATCGAAGGGGTCCCGTCGATCTCCAAGCCCACTCAGCGCCCCGCAAGCAGTACTTCTTCTCAATCTCCTTGTTCCTGAAACAGTTTTTCCCCAACAGCTTTATGTCTGCAGTGAGAAAAAGACGACATCAGGAGACAGCTTCATGTCAGCAAGAGTGCGTGTAGCACATACTTCTCTTTGTTCTGCTTGGACATCTCTAGCAGCTCCTTGAATACCTCGGCTCAGAGGGCCATAGGGCTTACTGAAGTATGAAAGATCGAGGCAACTATGTTCTTCTGAACATTCAGTTTTATCCCCTTGTACATCAGAGTTCTGAAATTTTTTGCCGATCTGCTACCAGAAATCAGTCATTACTATTTTGTTTGCGGCCAGAAATAATCTTACAGCAGCACAAATAATACAAAAGGGGTAGCAGAGGGATTTCACACAAGCTGTCGGCCACAGTGATAGAATATTCAAGAAAGTTTTGCCTATGGTACTAATTGGCTCTTCAGCACTAATCCACGGTGGATTTTCCAGAAGCTCGAAGCCGGAAGACTTCCGAACACGCCATTGACGGCCATACTGAACCGCGTGGCCAGATAGCTAGGAACTATATTTGACATAATCGTTAACATCAAGCTATATGCAGTTTACATCAGCCATGCGTCATAGGTTGCAGAAACTTACCTTAAGGGAAAAATGCTCAGAATGTAAGAATTCTGTAGAAAGTGCACTACTGCACATATTGTCGATGTAGTGGCTAGTTCAAAATATTTGAAAATTGAATGGAACGAGTGAGTACAAAACTTGAGCATTTTTTTTACACAGTTGAAATATCTCATCAAACACGTCGCTGGCAAACTGGCAATGTTGAATTTACGACACCAAAATATATCAGTTGCCGATTACCAAAACAGACATTGATGTCCCTATGATGCCCTTTTTTTCATCCATATGTAGCATGCTTAGTGAATGAAGTCAAAAGAAATCGGTATCCGTGGAGAGGAAACAAAACATGAAAACCTGTTTTCAGATGGAGCATCTGCAAGTGTTGTTGATCGTGTATTCGTGTGGAAAACACCAGCTAATGTCATGCGGCTTAGGTCCCGACCTTCACGGAGAACACGAAGAACACGACGAACGGCGGTGGGAATCGAGAGGAAACACGAGAGGCAAACAAGATAACTAGCAAATCCTGCGAGAGCGTCGTCAATCGGCAACCGGCCCCGAGGATAGCCTCTGATTCTCAAACCCCAAGCCAAACTTACTCTTAATGAAACCTTTTCTTTCACCGGTAGGTTCACCGGTCCAATAGAATCCAAAGAGGAAAGATTGATAAAGTAGTCTCAACTATAAGGAAAGATCTTGTTCATCTCCACAAGGGGAGGCTTTGGATCATCTCCACAAGGCAAGGCCTTGATTCATCTCCAAAGTGAGGCAACACCAACAAGGTGGGAAAAAGCATAGCTCAACTCAAGTCTAATCTCAGTCTAACCTAACCCTAGCCAGAGGAGTAGCTATTTATAGTCTAGTGAACGAAACGTAGGAGGGGAGAGGATTACATGGGCCTCAGCCCGAACTCCTGGGAGTCGCAGCGGTAGTACCGCTCCTGGAAAGGGGCGGTAGTACCGCTAGCTGCCGGCGGTAGTACCGTTGCACTCGTGGATTTAATTCCACTCGAAGCTGGCGGTAGTACGTGGTAGACACCCGGTCGATACCGTTAGGAGTCTAGAGGTGTTTTCGAGCTTGCCGGTAGCTCGGCCGGTACCTCCAGCGGTACTGCCGGAACTGGAGCCGGCGGTAGTACCGCTAGGGGGAGCTTCTTCTCCTTCAGCTGGGTCGTCAGGCGTCTGGCGGTAGTACCGGCCCTTCTGGCGGTAGTACCGCCGTTCTGCTGCTTCTTCAACATCTTCATCTTGTAGGCTCGTCTCTTGTCCATCTTTGACACTTGCTTGGTGATCTTCATGAGGTTCATACCTGAGTACACACAAGGTATCCGAATGAAGTAGCAAACCATTCAAAGGAGTGTCGAGATCACACATAGATAGGAGTGAGTTCACCTTATCATGGAGAGATTTGACTCTAACTCTTATCATATGGCCACTTGGTGTGTTATGCATAGGCCGCTCTACATCATAATGCCATTTGAGTTGTGTTACTGATGGCTGATGAAGAGGCATCGATTATATAAGCTGGTACAGAAGAATGAAGAATCATCAAAGCAAGACGAATATGGTAGTTGATTAACCTGCGAAAGCAAGAAAAAATGGGATAATGAAATCCATATGCACACCGAGTTAGCGCAGAGCAATACCCCGTTCTACTGACAGAGCATGGTTCTGACTATGAAATCAATCCATGGAAATCAATGAGAATGTGGAAATCGAAGGAAAGGTATCGTCAGGAAGTAAACATGAAGAGGAAGAAACAGTCCTACCGTCAGCTGTACAACCTATAAATGTATTCAACAAAATTATGCGATCAACAATGATACCATAGAACGTTGTAGCATGGATAGACGATAGAATCCAGATAAGACTCCATGCCCTTGTTTCGGGACTATATATGTATTCGATGTTGCGGGGAATAGCAATACCAGGTGACAACTGAAACGAGAGCAATAATGTCTTCAGGAATTTCTTAGAAGATATTTCTGTTACAAATACACCACATGCTGGGAAATTGGGAATTGCTACACAATTCTTGATACTTGGAAGTTGGAACACATATACAGGCGCCGATGACCTGGGATGGGAATAGGTGTATTCCCGCCCTGCAGCCTATTTGACCGCGACAGCCGTTGATGATTCAGAGTTCAGAGACCTGGAAACTTTCCCTTTTGTGTCTTGGTGAGAGCAACAAGGAGTTAAGATTTAGGGTTCCGTGGTAGGCAACGTGCCTCCGCCTCTTCTATTTATATACGGCAGGATTACATGTACTTGTACGTTTACAATACAACACGTACGATCAGAGACCGATTCTCAACACGCCCCCTCAATCTAAACTACAACTACATACAAGGTTTAGATTGGTTCTAAATCGGTCTAGCATCTGCCGTGTGGCTGGCTTAGTAAAGACATCAGCCAACTGATCATTAGAAGAGATAAACCTGACTTGGAGATCTCCAGCGGCTACTCGCTCACGCACGAAATGGAAGTCAATCTCAATGTGCTTGGTCCGAGCATGAAACACTGGGTTAGCTGTCAGGTATGTAGCCCCTAAATTGTCACACCACAGGATCGGTGTGCGCTGCTTATGACGCCGAGCTCCTTGAGCAATGACTCGACCCACATGGCCTCAGCAGCCCCATTTGCCAATGCTTTGTACTCCGCCTCAGTACTGGACCTCGAGACGGTAGGCTGCTTCTTCGAACTCCACGAGATCAAGTTCGGACCTACAAAGATGGCAAAGCCTCCGGTGGAGCGTCGATCATCAACACATCCTGCCCAATCCGCATCCGTAAAAATACTGACACCGGTAGAAGGAGACCTTCGAAAGAGGAGACCGGTGCTAATGGTGCCCTTGACGTAGCGCAATATGTGCTTCACGGCTTCCCAGTGTATCTCGGTCGGCTGGGAGAGAAATTGACACACCTTGTTGACAGCAAAGGAAATGTCTGGCCGAGTGAGGGTTAAATACTGAAGACCCCCAACCACACTGCGGTATCGGAAAGTATCATCAACACCGAGTGGGTGTCCTCCAGCACGGGCTAACTTCTCGGAGGTATCAAGCGGAGTAGGAGTAGGCTTACAATTCTCCATGCTGACACGATGAAGAAGATCAAGTGCATACTTGCGCTGTGTCACACTTAGCCCCCCGGAATTGTAAGATGCTTCTAATCCAAGAAAATACTCCAGTGGGCCAAGGTCCTTGATAGGAAAACTGTCTGCGAGAGAGTGCACCAGACGATCAACGGCAGCAGGAGTGGACCCGGCAATAACAATGTCATCGACATACACCAGCATGTAAATCTGAACAGCTCCATGAGAGAAGATAAACAACGACGTGTCGGCCTTGGAGGAAGTAAAACCAAGCTCGAGTAGCCGAGCACTTAAACGAGCATACCAGGCACGAGGAGACTGCTTAAGACCATAGAGAGCACGCTGCAGCTTGCAGACATGAGTGGGGAACTGAGGGTCTTCAAAGCCGGGAGGTTGCTGCATATAAACATCCTCTGTCAGAAAGCCATGAAGGAAGGCGTTGCTCACATCAACCTGACGAAGCGTCCAGCCACGAGATACGGCCAAAGAGAGAACCAATCGAACTGTGGCGGGCTTGACAACAGGACTAAACGTGTCACCGTAGTCAATGCCATGCTGTTGAGAGAAACCACGAGCAACGAGTCTGGCCTTGTGCTTATCAATGGAGCCATCAGCACGATGCTTGGTCTTGAAGATCCATTTGCAGCTGACCAAGTTAACACCGGGAGGACGCGGAACAAGCCTCCACGTATCGGTCTGACGGAGTGCGGCGAACTCATCGGACATAGCAGCCCGCCAAGCAGGCTCTCGAAGCGCCTCCCGATGGGAGACAGGGGCAGCGAAGAACGCGCGGCGACGGGGATCATATCGCACGGTGCCATCGGTGAGCTTCTTCTCATGACGGGTGCCGTCACGGAGACGAGTGGTCATAGTGTGACCAGGAGCAGCAGCCGTCGACGGCGGTGGCGGGGCAGGCGCAGTCGAAGGCGTCGCGACCGGCGAAGAACCGGTGAGGAGCGACGCGGACTGGGCCGAGTCAGCCGGCCCAGAGGGACTCGGCGTTGGTCGGGCACAGCCTCGCCGGGCGGCGAAGCCGATGATGGGCCGGGTGACGAGGCCGAGGGAGAGCTGGGGCCGGGAGGCGTGCATGCGCCATGCACGTCGATCTCCAGCGCGGGACGCACAGGACGGACGGGCACGTCGATCACCGGCTGGCGGGTGTCGATCTCAGGCGGCGGAGGGGCATCTCGCTCGACTGAAAAATCCTGCACATGAGATACACGGCCTGGGGCAGGCTGGTCAGTGGACAAATAAGACAGGTCATATTTTCGCATATTATCACCCGTAGCCGGTTCATCGGAAGGAAAGGAAATCATCCGCAAGTGTGGAGATGTCAACCGTAACACCAGGTGTGGAGTATGGAAACACAGACTCATCAAAAACAACATCACGAGAGATATATATATGCGTCCCGTGGAACGATCTAAGCACTTGTACCCCTTATGCATTGGGCTGTACCCTAGAAACACACACATAGTAGAGCGAAAAGCAAGCTTATGTGCGTTATACTTGCGCAAACTGGGCCAGCACGCGCAGCCAAAAGTGCGAAGGAAAGAATAGTCTGGTTTGACCTGAAGAAGACGGTGCACAGGCGTGTCCTGGTGAATGACAGGGTGGGCATTCGGTTAATGAGATAACAAGCGGCCAGAAAAGCTTCATCCCAAAACCGCAAAGGTAAGGAGGAATGAGCTAGCAAAGCAAGACCCGTTTCAACAAGATGACGGTGTTTGCGTTCAGCAACCCCGTTCTGTTGTGATGTGTGTGGACAGGACACACGATGGGAAATCCCGGTACGCTGAAAATAGCGATGCAACTTGTGATACTCACCACCCCAATCCGACTGGACAGCTATGATTTTGGTGTGAAGGAGACGTTCAACGTGGGCTTGAAAAGCATAGAACACTTGCTCAACATCAGACTTATGCTTGAGAAGATATATCCAACAAAAACGAGAGTAATCATCGACAAAGCTAACATAATACTTATACCCTCCCGAGGAGGCAATCGCTGGCCCCCAAACATCAGAATGAATTAACTCGAGAGGCATAGTAGAAATACGATGAGATAAATTATATGGCAATTGTCGACTCTTAGCACGCTGACAAGCATCACAAACTGAAGTCTGAATATCGGACGAACACACTAAACCATTATTCCTAACAATGTTTTGAACTACATTATTGGTGGGATGACCGAGACGCTGGTGCCACTGGGATGGTGTGGTCTTGACGCCGGAAGACGCCTGTCGGATTGATGAGGTGGACGCACGACTAAGCGGGATGGGGTAGAGCCCTCCATGACTTCTACCGTGCAGAAGGATTTTCTTCGTGGCCTTGTCCTTAACAAGGAAAAACAAACGATGAAATTCCACAAAAACATCATTGTCGGAGACAAGACGATAAACGGAAAGGAGGTGCTGATTAATGTGTGGAACATGAAGAATATTGTGCAAACGAAGAGATGAACCGGCTAAATTAGAGCGACCAATATGCGAAATTGACAAACCTGCACCGTTGGCCACTTGCACCTGATCCTTCCCGCCATAGCGCTCATGAATTGAAGACGCTCTAGATCACTTGTGAGATGGTCCGTCGCCCCGGAATCCATGATCCAGTGGGGCGGCTCATGAGTGGAGGTAGACGCCGAGTTGCCGGCGCGGAGGTTACGACAGTCTCCTGCCTCGTGCCCCCAGTTCCTGCAGAGTTGGCACTTGGGGCGCCACTTTCGGTTGCGGCCATTGCCGCCTCCGTTCCCTCCTCCTCCGTTGCGGCCATTGCCGCCGTTACCGCCAGGACGACCTTGACTGCCCTGGCCGTGACCACCTTGGCCATGGCCGATCTGCCCCTGCTGTGTATAATCACCAGCGGGACGGCCGCCACTAGGACGGCCAGAGTCGTTGCCGCGGCCCGGAGTGGCGATGTAGCCCGGGCGTGACGCAACGTTGGCGGAGGATGTCCAATCCTCGAGCTCCGACTGCTGCTGCTGGAGGGCTTCGTAGTGTAGAACACTCGAGTAGAACGCGGAGAGCGTGACCGTCCCCGCGAAGTTCATCGAAGCAGCAATGGGGTTAAACGCCGAGCCAAGGCCGGTGAGCATGTAATCGATGATCTCGTCATCGCGAAGGGGGGAGCCGGCGGCGGCCATGGCGTCAGCTAGTGCTTTCACCTTCTGCATATACTCGCCAGCGGGCTTGTCTCCCTTCCTCAGCGCCTGAATTTGACGCCGGAGGTTGCGAACACCAGCGCTGTTTTCCGCGCTGAACATGGCCTGCACCGCCGCCCATGCAGCAGCAGCCGTGGTGCAGCCGATCAACTGGGACGAGATCTCCTCGTGCATCGATCCAAGGAGTAGCCCGAGAACCTTCTTGTCGAGGGTCCACCAGTGCTCGTAGTCCGGGTTGGACACGATGCGGGCAGCGTCGCCGGTTCCTGTCGTCACGGTCTCAGCCGGCGCCTTCGCCGAGCCGTCGAGGAATCCGTGGAGGCGCGCTCCGGCGAAGTTGGGGAGAGCAAGCGCCCTCCACAAGATGTAGTTGCTACGGTCCAGACGGACCGCGATGGGCGGAACAACAGGGATGGCCGCCGAGGCCGAGGGTGGCGCGATGGTGGGCGCAGCGGGGGTGGAGGGAGACGCGGTGAGCGCGAGGGCGGAAGAGGTGAACGACATCGCGGTGGCAGCAGCGAGAAACGCGGCGGCGGCGGCGGACAGGTGCGGCGGTGGCGGCTAGGGTAGGAAGAGCTCGAGGCTCTGATACCAAGTTAAGATTTAGGGTTCCGTGGTAGGCAACGTGCCTCCACCTCTTCTATTTATATACGGCAGGATTACATGTACTTGTACGTTTACAATACAACACGTACGATCAGAGACCGATTCTCAACACAAGGTACTTGCTTATATCGTGGCGACACACTGGGCATGTCCCCGCCTTGTAGAACCATCAACCACGGCTTTATACACTCGTGGTGGAAGGAGTGAGAACATGGCAACCTCACACTGTCTTGAGCTGCCAAACCCTCCATACATACACAACAGCATTCGGCAGGCATCGTCGTAGCCCCAGCGATCTCGGCTGTCTCGTGCATGTCCATGCAGGCGAGGAACAGCGCCTTGGACTCGTCGTAGACAATGTCGGCCCAGATGGTGAGAGTCATGTCGAGGCTGTAGCGCAGGGAGACACCCCGAGCTTCAGCATGTCGCGCCGGAAAAGGTCCACGTTGATGGTAGCGAGGTCATGGGGCAAGAAGGGATCCCAGTTGTTGGCGCCGAGGTCGAACTCGCGCAGGAGCGGCGTCTCTATGAGCATCCGGTGGATCGCGTCCCGGCACGCGGAGTAGCTCCTGAAGAAGGTGTCCGGGTCATGGAGGTCGAAGGACTGGTCGAACCTCCGTGGAGCCTCCTGGTGCACGAGCTGCCCGAGCACGGGCCTCCCGCCGTGCGGATCTTGTAGCGCACGATGAGGTCGCCTTGCAAGCGCACGAAGCACTTGAGGTCCTTGTCCGTGTTGAGTATTCGATCCATCGTCCCTGTTGTCCCTCGGATCCGGCACTCGGTCGCCGGCGCGGCCAGCGACGACAGGATCCTCAAATAAGGTGAAGGCAACATCGTCGACATGTCCCGCGGCGGCACGAGAGGTCACCTAATTAAGCTCGATCGATACCAGGGGATCGAAACAGAAGAGGTCGAGCAAAACAGATTTCGTCCGGTGCATACAAATAACCTGGCTGGGGGATTCGTAGTCCCCAAGTTTGGATCGAACAACCTTCATCCAAGTAGGATTTAGACGCATGTGCTTAACAAAGACGCTAAGAGGAAAAAAAAATTATCAGGCCTACCTTTTTGCCCGACGATGATGCCTCCGGCTCTCCCGCCGCCAGCGAGTAATCTGAAGCCTGAAGAAAGCTCGCCGCTGTTCGCCTGCGGATAGGCGGGCGGGGCGGCCGCCCTGGCCCCCCGAAACCAAGGGCCCTCCAAGTCCATATTAGCTACGGGCCTACAACATATACAGTGGCGAAGAAACTCGGGTGGCTGCGCCATTAGAACGAGGACAAGAGCCTTTCTCGCCTAGAATGGAGACGAGGATGACAAAAGTAGAAGCCGGACATTGTAACATGATGGTATAAATCAAAAGCACCCATTTAGATGTTTTTGTGTTTTATAAGGCAAAAGCCAAAAGCAACAAATAAGCCCAACCAAACAGGTCAGCCTTTTGTTCATCTCCTTGTGAACCATTTTTTTCATTTGATTTCAGTGGGCTTTCCCCCCTTGGTGTTAACTTCTCCAGTCAAAGCTGAAATATAATCCTACTAAAGAAAAAAAAGTCAAATCTGAAATAAGAAACCATTCCCTTATTTGTTTCGTCCATTCATCACAAGTGATACATGCTACCTATAGCACATGAATATGGTACATATGCATATGAAATACGTACAGCACACACTTACATTATTTTTAGGTCGTTGAAACGACATGCATTTAATACAATATCTAGAGGCATAGACAGATCTGCCCCTTGCACGATAACACACATCAAATTGTAGGGTAGATACCGTAGAAGGCGAGGCCGCACAAGCCACGAGGGTCACCACCCTCCCTCTCCATCAAAATGTACCCGTCCATCCCCCATGACTTGCCATACGAGTTCTTGACGATCCAATACTTCTTCCCGGTGGCAACGTCCTTCCCGTACTCGACGACTAGGACGATGTGATTATACCCATACCCACAGGGACCGGAGTACACGCCGCCCTTGTACGTCTGAACGCTCGCGTTTGCCTCGATGTTGACGATGACGGGCTGCTTCACCACCGCCTCCATGAGACTCTGCTCATTGCGCGCCACGGAGCGGTAGTTGTTCACGGTGACGGCATAGTGCTTGCGCTTGATTGCATCACAGGTTCCAATCTTCCCGGTGTATGGGTAGTCGGCCTCCGTGATGATGCCACCATTCTTATGGATCCACAAGACAGCTTTGTTGGCGTAACCCGTCGTGCAGCCGTAGCCGCCACAGTCGACAAGCTCTTGCTCGGATAGAGACACCAGCTTCCCGGTCTTTATCTGGTGTGCGCTCTCTACTCCTGCTACTGCGGCGAAAGCCCAGCAAGATCCTGGCAAGCCCAACACTACGGGAACAAACAACGATGCCGAGGGGGATTTCAATACCGAGGGGGAAATGTCGGGACCCTCGGCATAACTCCCACAGTGCCCACGGCTGGAAAAACACCGTCGGCGTAGCGCAACCGTCGGCATAGATGAGCAACGCCGAGGGTGACCGTCGGCGTAGAATAACCTTCGGCATAGATGCCACAATGCCGAGGGCCACCGTCGGCACAGGCTGGCCGTAGGCACAGCACGCACCACATCCTGCGCTGGCGACCACCGTTGGAGAACAGTTGACGGCCCAGGGCAATGCCGAGGGGGTTGCCGTCGGCTTAGCTCTGCATACAGCAAGTTAACGGCGCATAGCAAAGCCGAGGGTAACCCCCTCGGCAGTGCTACAACTACGCCGAGGGTAACCCCCTCGGCATTGCTTCTTTTTATGCCGATTTTTCCAAAGTAATTCAAATTTGAACTACAAGTGTGTGATAGTTTGCTCTGAAAATTTTACAAAAATAATTTTAATGTACACAAGTAGTGGTTGTATCACAAAACCGTCGAGGTTTTTTAAATTATTTTTATAAATATCATTTCTCATTTTTAAGTGCCAGAAATGACATCTTTTGTGAAGCAAGTACCAAAAACATGGTGCAAAAAGACACCCATTCAATTTCCACACAAAGTAGTCCATATTTGATGGATAATCCACAAATATTAGGAATTTTCGCGCTTTTCTATCTAATTTCGCACATTTAAACGACTTTATCTTGATTTTCGAAAGTAATTCAAATTTGAACTACAGGTGTGATAGTTTGCTCTGAATTTTTTTTAAACATTTTAAGGTACACAAGTAGTGGTTATATTACAGAACCGTCGATGATTTTGAAAAATTCCACGCCTTTCAACGAATAGACACGGCGGCCATTTTGACCTTTTTTCAAAGAAATAAAAGAAAGTGAACAAATACTAAAAAAAAAATTCTTTGGCATGGAGTCCTTTTATGTGTATTAGCTGATAGGAAAAATGATAAACTTGAGTTTTGACAAAGTTTCCAAAAAAATTCTTCACAAAAAGATCAATCATCTATAAACATGTATAAGTTTCGAGTTAAATGACTAAGGTATGACCGTTCCAGTGTCATAGTTTGTGATAATATTCCCATATTTGACACATAGTTTTATCTTAGTATGGCAAACAATGTTGCAGAACTGAATTTTTTCAAATTATTTTTATAAATAAGTGCCAGAAATGACATTTTTTGTGAACCAAGTACCTAAAACATGGCGCAAAATGACACCCATTCAATTTACACACAAAGTAGTTCATAATTTTTTGGATAATCCACAAATATTAGGAATTTTCTCGTTTTTATCTAATTTCGCACATTTAAACAAATTTATCTTGATTTTTCGAAAATAATTAAAATTTGAACTACAAGTATGTGATAGTTTGCTCTGAAAATTTTACAAAAATCATTTTAAGATACACAAGTAGTGGTTATATCGCAGAACCGTCGATAGTTTTGAAAAATTCGACCCCGTTCGATGAATAGGCAAGACGGTCATTTTGACCGTTTTTTCAAAGAAATAAAAGAAAGTGAACAAATACTCAAAAAAAGAAATCCTTTGGCATGGAGTCCTTTCATGTGTATTAGCTGATAGGAAAAATGATAAATTTGAGTTTTGACAAAGTTTCCAAAAAACTTCTTCAGAAAAAAATCAATCATCTATAAACATGTATGAGTTTCGAGTCAAATGACCAAGGTATGACCATTCCAGTGTCATAATTTGTGATAATGTGCCCATATTTTACACATAGTTTTATCTTAGTATGGCAAACAATGTTGCAGAACAGAGTTTTTTCAAATTATTTTTATAAATATCATTTCTCATTTTTTAAGTGCCATAAATGACATTTTTTGTGAAGTAAGTACCAAAAACATGGCGCAAAATGACACCCATTCAATTTACACACAAAGTAGGCCATATTTGATGGATAATCCACAAATATTAGGAATTTTCTCGCTTTTTATCTAATTTCGCACATTTAAATGACTTTATCTTGATTTTCCGAAAGTAATTCAAATTTGATCTACAAGTATGTGACAGTTTGCTCTGAATTTTTTACAAAAATCATTTTAATATACACAAGTAGTGGTTATATCACAGAACCGTCGATGGTTTTGAAAAATTCCACGCCTTTCAACGAATAGACACGTCGGCCATTTTGACCGTTTTTTCAAAGAAATAAAAGAAAGTCCTTTGGCATGGAGTCCTTTTATATGTACTAGTTGCCATAAAAAATGATAAACTTCATTTTGACATATTATGCCGTGAATATCGGTTGATTTTTGTTGATGGAGAAAACACAAATGTATGCTTGATTCTTATTGGTGGATAGATTGGAGGCATGGATTGATGAGGTGGCAAACATCCATCCGTCCACATGAAGAAAATATCTAAGACCACAGCACCACACACGCATCTTCCTCTATCTCCTCTCACTTCCTTATCCTTTTCTTATCCCTTCCCACGTCTTCTCTCTCCTCACACGCACCACACACCGCACCGCGTCTCCTCTTGGCCTCCTCCTCGTGGTCTTGGTCCGGCGACGGCGAGCCGTGGCCGTACGCGGCGGCGAAGAGCCTCGCGGAGCGCGTGCTGTTGGAGCTCCGGGAGAAGCTTGCGCGGCCGCCGTAGAACGCGGCCTTGGCCAAAGCTGAGCGTGCGCAGCCTCCCGCGCCTGCTGCTGCTCGCGCTGAACCGTGCGACGGCGGCGGCGGCGTTGGGTTCGGACGCGCATAATTTCAGCTGTGGGGGCAGCGCGCCGCCCCACCCGCAGCGGCTGCCCAAGGAGAGGCGCTCGTAGGAGGGCGACGCGGAGCAGCTCCGCTGCAGCGAGATGACGAAGTCGGCGACCTCAAGCAGCAGCCGTCGTCAAGGTTCCCTCGGCGGCTAGCCATGGACGAGGCGACTGTCCCAACGGGAGGAGGGGAAGGCGGCCGGCACGAGGTCGCGGGGCGGCGGCAAAGGGGACGACAAGGACGGCCGCGATAAGGACTGTCTCCGGCTGGGTCTCGGTGCCATGGCGTCGTCCTCGTCGACCACGTCCTCCTCCTCCGCCGTAGGAGACAACGACGGCGCCACTGCTCCGGCCCCGTCGGCTGCGCTGGACCATGACGGAGCGACCACGACCGACGAAGACGCAGCCACGACGGCGAGACCTGGCCGGCGCGACCACGGCATGTCGGCGGAGGGCTGAGGCCAGGCGGCCGAGCCATCGCTCGGCAAGACTGAGCACGTGGTCGTGCACGGCCACGACGGCTCGACCATGGCCCACGACGACGCAGCCACGACGACGGGACCAAGGCGGCGCGGCCGGCTTGCTCGCCGGCGTGCTGCCCGCCGGCAGCGCCCTCGACTTCCCCGTCCCCAGCGAGGGACGGCTGGGATTTTTTTTGACGCGTGGCAACCAACGCTGAGGGTTACCCCCTCGGCACAGCTCCTTCCCCCAGCCCCCTAGCGTACTCCACGTGGCCACCTATGCCGAGGGGGATACCCTCAGCACTGCTCCTGGGCGCCGTCTTCTCCGTCCCGTTAACTTTCTGCGCCGAGGGCTAAACTGCGCCGAGGGGCAGAGTAAACCGTCGGCACAAGCATCTACGCTGACGGCTGGAGCAACGCCGAGGGTATTAGTCTGTGCCGAGGACCACCTATGCCGAGGGTCACCGTCGGCATTGGCCTAAGCCGAGGGTAAACAGAGCTAAGCCGAGGGGGAAAACCCTCAGCGTTGAACTTCCTTCCCGTAGTGCAACGTAGAACAAGTCACATGTTTTAGTAAGGAAATTCAACAAGATTCTATGATCCTGGAATCCAGGAAAAAGATCTCATGATTAGCTAGTTTTAGTTTCACCATACATGATTTTGTCACTCGGACTATACGCGTACTGAGTATATTACATGCATGTAGTTGGTTTAACTTCGTCGATCGTATTGTTATAAGTCTTGCGGCAAAGAGTCCAAGTCCGACCGTGACAAGTTCTTTTTTTTAATTCACTTGCCACTACGGGAGAGCGGTACGTTGCCGTGTGCCAAGAGCATACGGCGAAGACCCAAAAGTGCACGGCGAAGGCTTTGCCGTGTGCCACACACGGCAAAGAACACACGGGGAGAATTGCATGGCAAAGGATTCTTTGCCGTGTGTCGAATGTCGGGCGCACGGCAAAGACTAAGGGTGGGACCCACATTGACTTGACGACGATGGACGGTGACGGCGGTTCTTTGCCGTGCGCCAGCACACGGCAACGTCGTGTATCTTTGCCGTGTGCACCCCACGGCAACGACGAACAGCGCGGGTGCCAGTTGTCAACCTTTGTCGTGTGCCAGCACACGGCAACGTCGTGTATATTTGTCGTGTGCTCCCCACGGCAACGACAAACAGCGCAGGTCCCAGCTGTCAATCTTTGTCGTTTGCTGAGGTTGACACACGGCAAAGCTCTGACGCTCCGGAGCCCCGCTTCGGCGAAACCCTAGACCCGCTGGAAACACTAGATGGGGAATCCGAATGATTTGTATTCGGTCGATGAACTGAAGGATTTCTAAATAGAACAAAACACATGATTTCCCCTGCATACAGCCCAACGGTGGCTCGTGAGTGCCTGCATATCAAATGCACCATTGGACGTATGCAGGGAATCCGAATGATTTGTATTCGGTCGATGAACTGAAGGATTTCTAGATAGAACAAAACACACGGTTTCCCCTACATACAACCCGACGGTGGCTAGAGAGTGCCTGCATATCAAATGCACCGTCGGATGTATGCAGAGAATCCGAATGCTCTGTATACCAAATGAACTACAATGAGTACACACTGAGAGTGCCGAAGATGTCCGAGAGGTGGGCTATATATAGTGTCACGTGGCTCACGAAGTGGTCGTGATAGTGCTGATCCAATGGCTCACAAGCGCTCGAAAGAAACACACCGCTGATCCAACGGCTCACAAGCGCTCGAAGGAAACACACGATACGTGTGCTTCTTCCTGATTGGGCATACTACAGCTCACAAGACTCAAAAGAAACACACACCGCTGATCCAACGGCTCACCAGCGCTCGAAAGAAACGCACCGCTGATCCAACGGCTCACAAGCGCTCGAAGGAAACACACGATCCATGTGCTTCTTCCTGATTGGGCAAACTACAGCTCACAAGCCCTCAAAAGAAACACACACCACTGATCCAACGGCTCACCAGCGCTCGAAAGAAACACACCGCTGATCCAACGGCTCACAAGCGCTCGAAGGAAACACACTATTCGTGTGATTCTTCCTGATTAGGCATACTACATGCACTGGTATGACACCAAGTAGGTTTGGGTGGGATTCCGACGCTCCGGAGCCCCGCTTCGGCGAAACCCTAGACACGCTGGAAAAAAGTCAAAATTGTCGTCTACCCTTTTGACCGGATTCGAAAGGGGTAGGCCGGTGGATTTTTTTACTTGGTTGTCTTAGGTTAGGACATAGGAAGACCCAAAACCAAGATCCACCCCAGCATTTGCAAAGATTCCCTCCGTTTCGCCCGAAGTGGGAGTTTCGAGTTATAAGTTCAGGAACTCGGTATGGAGAAAGTGATGCCGGTGAAGCCGGTCACACACCGGAGTGAGATCTTGGACATGTACAACACCCAACACAATTGTATACATATGGTATGGAACCACCTAGATTTTGGTGGGATTCCGACGCTCCGGAGCCCCGCTTCGGCGAAACCATAGACCCGCTGGAAAAAAGTCAAAGTTGCCGTCTACCCCTTTGACCGGAGTCGAAAGGGAGTAGGCCGGTGGATTTTTTTGCTTGGTTGTGTTAGACTAGGACATAGGAAGACCCAAAACCAAGATCCACCCCAGCCCTTGCCAAGATTCCCTCCGTTTCGCCCGAAGTGGGAGTTTTGAGCTATAAGTCCTGGAACTCGGTACGGAGAAAGTGATGCCGGTGAAGCCGGTCACACACCGGAGTGAGATCTTGGACATGTACAACACCCAACACACTTGTATACATATGGTATGGAACCACCTAGATTTTGGTGGGGTTCCGACGCTCCGGAGCCCCGCTTCGGCGAAACCCTAAACCCGCTGGAAAAAAGTCAAAGTTGTCGTCTACCCCTTTGACCAGAGTCGAAAGGGGGTAGGCCGGTGGATTTTTTACTTGGTTGTGTTAGGCGAGATCATATTTTTAGTGCAATATAATTTAATCCTGGTGAAGCATGCATGTGCTATTTATATATACTAGAAGTGGATAATGTACTTAAAAAAATAATACCTCTTTGCCGTGTGCATGCACACGGCAAATGACTTTATCTTTGCCGTGCGTCGTACCCGGGCACACGGCAAAGACCTGACAGTGGGCCACTGTACAAAAAATATATTGGTAAATCGTTCGGCAAAAGAACTGCCATGACGGTTCCGTTAATACCACCGGCTGGTCGGACACGTGGCCTCGGTCTTTGCCGTGTGTGTGACGTTGCCGTGTGTATTCTTTAGTCTTTACCGTGTGTCGCTTGTTGCCGTGTGCTATTTTAGCTGCGAGGCCGTGTGTTGGCCTTTGCCGTGAGCTACGCACGGCAAAGAGGAGGGTTCCCGTGTGCCCGATATCACCCGTAGTGTGCACGTCTGCGATTTACTTGAATCCAGCCTCAAAATCGGTAAATGTGACGCAATTAAGGCAATCAACTTCCAGTAATTAAGAGATACTATGCAAAAAAAATGTTGAACTGGAACAAAAAAGGATCATATACTTACCGCACGTTCCTTGATTTTTGACGGGCGTGACCGCACCCTTGGTTC
The DNA here is from genome assembly GCA_947311845.1 of Poa pratensis. NCBI lineage: Eukaryota > Viridiplantae > Streptophyta > Magnoliopsida > Poales > Poaceae > Poa > Poa pratensis. The sequence continues at coordinate 43,086,938 of CAMZMU010000107.1, forward strand.
TCCAGTCAATGCTGTCAGGAACCGCCGCAGACAGGTTGCCGCCATGCGCGGGACGTCCCTCGGCGACATCTCCGGCACGAGTGGTGATCAGCATCTCGTCGTCATCCTCCTGGTCACTCATCTCGGCCGGGGGAGCATTGAAGCTGCCGGTATATGTGGCGAGGAACTCCTCGCTGGTGAGGTCGGTGAACTGGTTCTCACCGAGCGTGTAGCTGAGGCTGCCCTCCCGGTTGGTGGCCTCGATGTGCTCCACGTTCCGCCGGTACACCTCGAAGCGCCGCAGCTTCTCGTCGACGCGCGGGTACGACTTGCCGTGCTGCTCCATCCAGCGGTGGAACCTGTCCATGGTAATAGTCGGCTCATCTTGCTGCAGGCCCGTCGCCCACACGGAGGCGACGTCTAAGAGTGTCAGGCGGCACCCGTACCCGGCCCGCATAAGCTCAAAATAGGCAAAGGTTAGCTCTAACTTTTCTGCTTAGATTTAATCGGTTTGAGCTAAAAATGTGCTAAGCGGGCCTATGCGGGCCGCCGCTTGAAACCTGAGACGACACAGCATAGGAGGAGAGGAACAATGGTGGAAGCTAGGGGACTGGGACGGTAGGAGGGAGCCATGCCGATCGTCGCCCGAGTACGTGGCTCGGTGTGTGGCATTAGCGTGGTATGCTGCTGGGTTTTATACATGGCCGGCGTGATCGTCATAAACCGCATGACGTTCATCTCGAGCCGATCCGAAATGCCTCGAGTTGGCATCGGCCGCGCATATCCATCATCACGGGCTCGTGTCTGTTAGAAATAGACTAGGCAGTTATTAGATGCCCAAAGCGTCGTACGGACGCGTCCGTACGGACGCCTTCCCTTTGTATAGACACCTGCTCGATACGAACAGGCACCGTTTCATCGAAGAGACGCCTCGTACAGGCGTCTCCTCTTGTAACCGACATCCCGAACTGACGGGAACCTTGTATAAATACCCGATTCTTGATCAATGAAAGACAAGTTTCACTTCATTTCCTTTGCTTCTCGTTTCACTCTAACACGTTATCAGTCACTTTTGCTCTACATCCGAGCAATAGGCCAAACCAACGGATCAAACAGCGAAGAAACAATAGAAGGAGTAAGAACAGGGGCATCGGCCTCCATCGTTCCAAAGAAGAACAGATGTACACCTACTGCTAGTTGGTAAGAACATCACGGATCGAAAGTATCAACCAAAAACAAACAATAAATGGAGAACAGGACCTACACAGATTTTCCTTCTCAAGGAATGCAAAGGTTGAAGGTACCATACAGTTCTTCATATATTTTTCTCTTCGGTTGAAGCGCACAAACCATGTTGGCCTCGTCCCGAAGGAACGGCCGGCAGCGGCCGCCCTTGGCCTGCACATCGCGGCAGAGCCCGCATCCGCAGCTTCTCCCGACGAGATCGCCGAAGGCGGTTTCCAGCGTGGAGCACGCTGCAGCGACGCGCTTGGTCTTCACGACCAGCGGCGACGCAGGCAGCCCTCGGCCAGGCTCCTCGTCGAGCCCGGCGACGACGGCGGCCGATGCCCGGAGTGGCAGAGGCGGCTCCGCCATCGAACCGGTCAGAGGCGACGACGGACTACGCGGCCCAGGCACGCATCCACGCGATGTCGTGGCGCCCGCTACCGCGACTTCTCGCTGCTTCTAGCGGAGGACGCGGTGGCACAGGCGGTCTTCATGGCCAGCGGCCGGCCAACGTCCGACGCTCTCCCCAGCCGCAGCGGCCGTCCGCGCACCAGCCCGAGGTGGAGGCCCTCCACCGGCGCCCTGCTCCCCTCGGTGCCCCCGATCGCGGCATCACGCATCACGGCGGCGGCCTCATACCCAAAGGCACCGTCGGCCGATGGCCAGCGAGCGTGGTGGCCTCGCTCCTCACGCCTAGTTGCAGTGAATTTGGGGAAAACTCCCGATGGATCTCACGGGTGAGAGAGAGGAAACGTGGAGGACCTTATCCCTTGGGAAGTTTTCCTTTTTAGTCCTTTCACTTTCTCATGCTTACAGATAAGGCTGTATAGTTCTATATTAAGCCCTCATGCTCACTGCAGTATGCTGTATAGTTCTCGTATTATTCAGATTTTACACTACGGTCCAAAAACTAGTACCCTATTAAGTACTTCCCATGTTTTAGACCATGTGTTCCTGGATAATTCTTACATAATCTAATCCATTATAATGCACAATGGCTTAGACCATATTGTGTCCACAAATAATTATATGTTCAATGTGTTTGTATTTTACAATCCCTATAACATATACAAATGGTACAATAATATTATTATGCAATTGTGATTCATTTTCTTGCAAAATCAAATATCAAGTCGCCATCAATTAAGTCCAAAAATGCCTAAAAGGCACAAAATTGACTTAATTCGAATTGACTTGATATGCAAAATTGTGAAGTGATATCTCAAAAGCGAGACGGACACCATATAAATGGTGATATCTCACAAGCGAGACGGACACCATATAAATGGTGATATCTCACAAGCGAGAGGGACTCCATATAAATGGTGATATCTCACAAGCGAGACGGACTCCATATAAATGGTGATATCTCACAAGCGAGACGGACTCCATATAAATGGTGATATCTCACAAGCGAGACGGACTCCATAAATGGTGATATCTCCAAAGTGTTATGATAGATGTTTGAGATCTACACTAAACAAAATTCAATTTCACTTGAATTCACAATTTGTAAATTTACAACATAACCATGATGATTTTAATTTACATACAAGTAAATTTACAAATCTCTGGTTCTCATTCATGTAGGACAAAATGACCGTCAAAGAATTTGAAGAGCTTGCGCTCGACGGACATAACTACCCTACATGGGCTATGGATGTTAAAGTTAGTCTTTCATCCCGTGGAATTGCAGCGCACTCATACCACCTGAGGACCCTGCTCAGCAGGGAGTTGCACAATTAACCGAGCAACAAAAATATGGTGCTTTATACATTATAAGGAACCATATTCACCCAGATCTGAAATCTGAATATTTAATGGAGGAATCTCCAAGCAATATGTGGCAATCACTCAAAACTAGATATGAACAACAAAAGTCAGTTATACTACCTGAAGCTAGTCATGAGTGGACTCATTTAAGACTCCAGGATTTCAAATCCGTCGGAGATTATAACCATGAGGTTCATAAGATATGTTCAAAGTTGCGTTTTTGTGAGAAGGAACCTTCAGAAGTGGAGAAGATAGAAAAGACTCTATCAACTATGCTCCCCGCTGACAGAATCCTACAGCAACAATATCGTGCCAGGAATTACCAAGTTTATTCTGAACTTATACATATACTTCTCCAGGCAGAGAAACACGATGAACTTCTTTTAAAGAATAGTCATCAACGCCCGGTTGGGGCTGCCCCTCTACCTGAAGTACATGCAAATTTTCAGAAAAACGCTGAGTTCAACGGCCAATTCTATGGCCAAACCAAGAACTTCAATGGTAAACGCAACGGCAATAAGACGAACAAGCCACATGATTCAGATAAAAGGAAGGGCATAGCAAAGAACAAGTTTGAGAAAACAAATCTTTGCCAAAAGTGTGGATGCTACAAGCATATCACCAAAAAATGTCGCACCCCAAAACATCTGGTAAACCTCTACCTGCAATCCATGGGACGTAAAACACTGCCCAAGGAGCAAGATATGAAGCACACTTCAATCTTCAACCTGATAATAACAAGGAAGCTGATGTTCGCAAGATGTTCAAGGAACACCAAGCAACACCGAAGAATTCCATTTACCACAGGACTCCATGGACACGGAGAATATGATGATTGAATATGGTTCAAACGACGTATTCGAAGACTTTAACTAGTCGATCAACTCCATTAGATAATATATTTACATCCATCATATTGTTGTAATAAAAACATATTATTGGTGTTGTTTTCATCACCCTATATTGTAAATCACAATATATATTGTATCAGCACATTGATATCAATAAATTTGTATTTGTTCTATATATCTGATAAAGATTTTCACATTGAAAAATCTTCAACTCTATGTATAGAAATATATGGAAGTCATGCGGTTTTACACGCTGCTGACTTAATTGAACTGCAACATACTACATATCGTAGTTTCCCCTTCTAAAATTAGTACGTGCAAATCAAAAGTATTTCCCATCTGCGATAATTCGGTTACATACCGATATCACCACCGCGGCATACATCAATGGCCCCTCACAGAAAATTCGGGATCTATGTGAGGAATAACTGTATTTCCGTCAACTATAAATACCTCATGCCCCTGTCAGGGGGAGTTATTCAAGGCTAGTATGCTTAGTGAGGACAATTTCCAGGCATTAGGGGAGATTTAAGTACCAAAAAAATGCCAGGAAATCAATTGGAATGTTCAACACATTTCTGCCTCAAATTCACGTACTCAAGACATTGAACTTCACGTTCAGAAAATCACTAATTTGCAACAGATTGCAAATAACCTGCCAAATCATTTACTACTAAAATATCACAAAATCCTATAATCTGCAACAAGTGTGCCCGAAAGAGTGGAGGTACCAAAAAAACCACTCAACTCCTTGTTCAAAACAAGAGGGGGAGAAGTACGGCCACATAGCAGGATTCAACTTCTTGCAAGTAACAAAGGAAACTGAGGAAACCCTCAGAATCAGTAAATGCGAGTCAACTTCACGTTGATAGACACAAAATGGGTAGTATACACCCGTGGATGGAAAACCACCACAACCCAGCTCAATAGTGCACACAATGACTGGGATATCGGAATACCTAGACTCGACCGTATTGGGAAACCACGAAGAGTCATCAAGGTAAACAAGATTTTCACCAAACTATATACATTCTGGAGAACATATAATGAAAGCCTACAACTGTCGACATACATTTCTCAACATGATTGCAAACAACCTTTACAATGATCCGGATCCAAAGACCATGGCCATGGCAGAGTTAAAACACTCGCTTGGACTGGACTCAATAAAGGATGCAATCCAAGAGAAATTGCCTTGCTCAATAAAGGAAGGTATACACAAAAGGAATACCTACACCAGTTTTCGTCCAAAAACGGATGAGAACAACAAGGTGGTGAGTCAATAGCAAGGCATGTAGCATAAGGGTTCACGCAGATACCCAAAATCCATTCTCCGGATACAAGTGGAATCAATTTCCGATAACTTTCTCAATGGCAGTACAAATCATCTATTTATGCAGTTGATAGATGTAGTGACCATATATTCATGTGTCACTTGATTCAGACATATAGGTTCCCCATGGGAATCCCAATTTGAATCCAAATACAAATCGCAACATGCATAGTGTAAACTCAATAAGTCACTACATGACTTACAATAGTCGGAACAAATTTGGTACAACCGACTTAGTGAGTTCCTTATACAAAAGGATTACTCTAACAATGATGATTTACACACGTGTTCATCAAGAAATCCTCAAAAGGGTATTCATAAAATCAGTGTATGTTGATGATTATAACATCACTCGCAACACACAAGATATTGATGAACCATGTAATCATCTAGAGACGGAATCTTAGATGAAGGATGTAAGCAAATATCAAACTTTGCTTTAGCTACAATTCGAGCACCTTCACTCAAGAAATATGGTACATCATTTTGCCTATATCCAAATTATTGGAGAAATTCAAATCATGGACAAGTCATATCCATCTAAACTCTATGGTTTTCAATCTCTAGACGTAGAGAAACATAGATTCATACCATGGAAGATGGAGAAGAGATGTTGGACATAATGTTCCAAATCTCAGTGCCATTGGACCTAACACTAGTGACAGGAACAAGAGTATCTTTCGATATCTCCAAGGCACCAAATATCTTGACCTATTTGTTATTTCAGAGAAATCTAAACTCCAATATCATCGGATACGCTGATACTAGCAATTTATATGATCCCCACAAAGCTATATATCACATAAGGGCTTCATGTACCTACACGGTGGGCTTGCCATTCCATTGAAGTCTTCCAAACAGACTCTATGGCTACCCCACCTATCATTCTAAAATACAAGGCTTCACATTGATATGTGGGGCTTTACGGAATGGTAAACCACATTCAACATTCATGTTCTAGTGGTTCTATAGAATCACCAACTATTATCTACAAGATAATAATGCTTGTGTTGCTCAAATGCAAACAGGTTATACAAAAGCAATATTGCCCCTATATTGTAAGGATCAGGGGGAGTCTCTCTCTGAATTATAACCTATTCAAACATTATATTACACTCTTTTTCCCTTTATGAGTTTACTCTCATGGTTCTCATCAAGGTTTTTAATGAGGTAATATCAACACAAGAATATATGTCATACCTCCTATTTTCCCCACCGGGGTTTTTAACGGATGTATACAAGACATATTAATTGTCTCTAAACTTAACAATGAGTTTTATCCTTTGAGGTTTTCTCATATAAGTTATAAAAGACAATATCATTATATGTTGTATCATTTTCTCCTTACTTTTCCCACTGGGTTTTAAAGGAGTTTTCACAACATATACATATCAAATAATATTCTCCTCACATTTTTCCCAAAGGGTTTTGGGGGAGAAATTATCAACTTCAAACATCTATGTCATACTTCGTTTTCCCCACCGGGTTTTTAAAGGAAGTATACAAGACATATTTATTTTTCTCTAAACTCACTTATGGGTTTTTCCTTTATAAGGTTTTCTCATGTGAGTTATCAAAGAGACAATACCATTATACGTTGCATAATTTTCTCCATATTTCCCACGGGGTTTGAAGGAGTTTTAGCAACATATTATACACACCACTCTCCTCATATTTTTCCCACAGGGTTTTGGAGGAGTTACTCAAGACAATATACGCTTGTGATCAAGACAAAAATTCTCATGACTGTATGGAGAATTCTGAAGATTATACAACAGATACAAGACATAGAAGACGTAGCTTTGTGCAAGGGGGAGTGTTAGAAATAGACTAGGCAGTTATTAGATGCCCAAAGCGTCGTACGGACACGTCCGTCCGTACGGACGCCTTCCCTTTGTATAGACACTTGCTCGATACGAACAGGCACCGTTTCATCAAAGAGACGCCTCGTACAGGCGCCTCCTCTTGTAACCGACATCCCGAACTGACGGGAACCTTGTATAAATACCCGATTCTTGATCAATGAAAGACACAAGTTTCACTTCATTTCCTTTGCTTCTCGTTTCACTCTAACAGTGTCTAATAGCATCTCTAGCAGATCTCTTTTATCAAGGTATCGTAAAATTTGTTAAAGGGAGACCCAAAAACTGTTTTGAGATCTCTGTAGGACGAGTAGCTATCCGGTCCGACCAACACTTACTCTACGTCTTCTATGTGTGAGTATGAGGAGGGCGCGGTGCCCATGGAGGCGGTGGGAGGCGCCAAGGGCCCTCTAGTTGGCTGGCTACTGAAGAGGCGGATGGTGGCGGCGAGGAGGATTAGGCGCGTGAGTACCAGCTACGCTGGTCAACGTACTTCTTCGGTTAACCTTAATTTGTCATGGGTAATAGCGACGATGAGATGAACCGTCAATTGAATGTGTTTAAAGTGAAAGAATTAGCGGAAGCGGTGCTATGGGTCCTTATTGGGCTGACCGACGGTGAACAGCGTCTTGCAATAAGCGAAAAATTGCTGCGCTACTTTTTTTTTTAGAGAAAGTTGCTGGCGACTAGGTTGCTCTTTTGCCTCCCAGTGGTAGACAGAGCAGAGCACATATGGGGCCCTTTGTTTGGGCCTGGGGAGGCCGCCCCGTTCGCAGTATGTTTGCTATTGGAGACGTTCTAAAAAATACTCCCTCCGTCAAAAAATAAGTGTCTCAACTTTCTCAAAAAATGGATGTATCTATACATGAAACATGTCTAGATACATCCACTTTTGGACAAACTTGAGACACTTATTTTGGGACGGAGGGAGTATGCTATTAGAGATATACTGAAAATTTTGACACCAACGTCAGAGCAACCACAGCAGAAAGTTGCCAACAAACCGTCACACGACACACCCCCAAGTTTTAGAAGAAAAAAAATCACTAATGTACATCGCAGGAAGAAGTCTTGTCAAGCACAAACAAAACTCCTTTGCTGAAGATCAGAAAATCGGCTCAAAGATTTGGGCAATTGCCACAATATAGGTTGCCTCGAGTGACGACATTAGCAAAGACATGCTCTACGGGTGTTTTACAACCTTACTTGTGCCAATAGAGGATACAATCAGGGGAGAAAAGGCAATAAATAACACATGGACGGCCAGCTAGACTTACAACACACACACAAAATCCTATCCCAGCGTGCTCCTCAAGTGTGTAAGTAACTCGGGGGCAAAAACTAAGGCATCTTTTGGCCCGTCGCAATCAGTTCTTGAGAACCTCTAAATACTAGCAAAATGCCCGTGCGTTGCAACGGGGGACAAAAGTAAAAAAGAACATTCATGATCAATGGTATATCATGCTGCAATGAGTTCTTGAGAACCTCTAAATATTACAACCATTGCCAAAAAGAAAACTTTTGAGACAACAATATAGGCCATTGAGAATCAGTCCAGCGGCACATTCTCTTTGATCGCCACTGACAAGTTTGTAGCCGCCTCTTCGTTTCTCAATCTGAAATACCTCGAGAGGATAGAGTTGGCATCGGCCGCGCATATCCATCATCACGGCCTTGTGTCTAATAGCATCTCTAGCAGGCGAATAATCGCAATGGAGGACGGGCTCCAGGGAGTCCGTTTTTGAATTTGTTGAAAACGTTTCAAAATATTCTGATCACTCCCACATGTACTACGATCCTGGCCGTAGCCAACCACATGTACTACGATCCTGGAAACTTTCATCTAAAAATACACTGTATTTTTGGCTCAGCAAAAAGACAAATCGAAAACAAATTAGATAAAAAAAAGTTGGATCTGATCACTCCCAGATCTGTTTTTTTTGTCTTTTTTGCTGAGGATATAATACATTGTATTTCACATAAAGACTTTGTACCAATCGTAGTGCATAGGTTTGTCTACATCATGATATTTTTTTTCGAAAAATTTAATTATATTTAAAATTCGAAAACCGGGCTCCCTGGAGCCTGGCGCGCCATATCGCCGCTCTCCTCTAGCAGGTCTCTTTTATCACGGTACCGTAAATTTTGTTAAAGGGATACCCGAAAACTGTTTTGCGGTACCACGCGGGAGCTGCTAGACGGGCGCACACTAAAATTTAAGCCGCGCTAAGCTTTCCGCGCGATCGGGGAAACTGGGAAACTGAAATAACACGAAAAATAGGGATATGGTATGGTTGGGGTTTGTTTGATATTCAGGATTTGCACGGGTCAAGATGGGCTACAGAGCCTAGCAACTACTCCCTCCGTTCATGAAAGGATGTCTCAACTTTCTTTAAATTTGTATTTATCTACACACTAAATTATGTCTAAATACATGCAAATTTAGACAAAGTTGAGACATCCTTTTATGGACAGAGCGAGTACTCACCAAGGTGCGGGACATGATCACCTCTCCCGCCATCTTCCTGAACGCGGCGGAGGATGGCCGCCTCCTCAACCATATTACCATGAGATCTCCGTAGGACGAGTAGCTATCCGGTCCAACCAACACTTTCTCTACGTCTTCTATGTGTGAGTATGGGGAGGGAACGGCGCCCGTGGAGGCACCAAGGGCCCTCTAGTTGGTTGGCTACTGAAGAGGCGGATGGTGGCGGGGAGAAGGATTAGGTGCGTGAGTACCAGCTACGCTGGTCAACGTACTACTTCGGTTAACCTTAATTTGTCATGGGTAATAGCGACGATGAGATGAACCGTCAATTGACTGTGTTTAAGACTAGCCATAGTGGCAGTATCATAAGTAGTATCATGTATGCCATGTTGGCAAAAATCTGATGTGGCACAACAATTAATGAAGAAAGATGAGATAACATAACGCATATCGAGGTAAAATAAGTCTATGGCCTAATAAATGCAATATGTTATGATACCACATATATGTTACTACCCATTATGGTGATAGTAACATAGACTAGTATCATATGCATGATACTAGTATATGTTACTTCGCACTATGAGTAGTCTAAAAGTGAAAGAATTAGCGGAAGCAGTGCTATGGGTCCTTATTGGGCTGACCGACGGTGAACAGCGTGCAGATACTTCTCCCAATAAGCGAAAAATTGCTGCGCTACTTTTTTTTTAGAGAAAGTTGCTGGCTACTAGGTTGCTCTTTTGCCTCCGGTAGACAGAGCAGAGCACATATGGGGCCCTTTGTTTGGGCCTGGGGAGGCCGCCCCGTTCGCAGTATGTTCTTCTATTCGAGACATTCTAAAAAAAATGCTATTAGAGATATACTGAAAATGCTATTAGCACCGACATTAGCAAAGACATGCTCTACGGGTGTTTTACAACCTTACTGGTGCTAATAGAAGATACAATCAGGGGAGAAAAGGCAATAAATAACACATGGACGGCCAGCTAGACTTACAACACACACAAAATCCTATCCCAGCGTGCTCCTCAAGTGTGTAAGTAACTCGGGGGCAAAAACTAAGGCATCTTTTGGCCCGTCGCAATGAGTTCTTGAGAACCTCTAAATACTAGCAAAATGCCCGTGCGTTGCAACGGGGGACAAAAGTAAAAAAGAACATTCATGATCAATGGTATATCATGCTGCAATGAGTTCTTGAGAACCTCTAAATATTACAACCATTGCCAAAAAGAAAACTTTTGAGACAACAATATAGGCCATTGAGAATCAGTCCAGCGGCACATTCTCTTTGATCGCCGCTGACAAGTTTGTAGCCGCCTCTTCGTTTCTCAATCTGAAATACCTCGAGAGGATAGAGTTGGCATCGGCCGCGCATATCCATCATCACGGCCTTGTGTCTAATAGCATCTCTAGCAGGCGAATAATCGCAATGGAGGATGGGCTCTAGGGAGTCCGTTTTTGAATTTGTTGAAAACGTTTCAAAATATTCGAAAATAAATACATGGCCGTAGCCAACCACATGTACTACGATCCTGGAAACTTTCATCTAAAAATACACTGTATTTTTGGCTCAGCAAAAAAGACAAATCGAAAACAAATTAGATAAAAAAAAGTTGGATCTGATCACTCCCAGATCTGTTTTTTTGTCTTTTTTGCTGAGGATATAATACATTGTATTTCACATAAAGACTTTGTACCAATCGTAGTGCATAGGTTTGTCTACATCATGATATTTTTTTCGAAAAAATTTAATTATATTTAAAATTCGAAAACCGGGCTCCCTGGAGCCTGGCGCGCCATATCGCCGCTCTCCTCTAGCAGGTCTCTTTTATCACGGTACCGTAAATTTTGTTAAAGGGATACCGAAAACTGTTTTGCGGTACCACGCGGGAGCTGCTAGACGGGCGCACACTAAAATTTAAGCCGCGCTAAGCTTTCCGCGCGATCGGGGAAACTGGGAAACTGAAATAACACGAAAAATAGGGATATGGTATGGTTGGGGTTTGTTTGATATTCAGGATTTGCACGGGTCAAGATGGGCTTCAGAGCCTAGCAACTACTCCCTCCGTTCATGAAAGGATGTCTCAACTTTCTTTAAATTTGTATTTATCTACACACTAAATTATGTCTAAATACATGCAAATTTTGACAAAGTTGAGACATCCTTTTATGGACAGAGCGAGTACTCACCAAGGTGCGGGACATGATCACCTCTCCCGCCATCTTCCTGAACGCGGCGGAGGATGGCCGCCTCCTCAACCATATTACCATGAGATCTCCGTAGGACGAGTAGCTATCCGGTCCAACCAACACTTTCTCTACGTCTTCTATGTGTGAGTATGGGGAGGGAACGGCGCCGTGGAGGCACCAAGGGCCCTCTAGTTGGTTGGCTACTGAAGAGGCGGATGGTGGCGGGGAGAAGGATTAGGTGCGTGAGTACCAGCTACGCTGGTCAACGTACTACTTCGGTTAACCTTAATTTGTCATGGGTAATAGCGACGATGAGATGAACCGTCAATTGACTGTGTTTAAGACTAGCCATAGTGGCAGTATCATAAGTAGTATCATGCATGCCATGTTGGCAAAAATCTGATGTGGCACAACAATTAATGAAGAAAGATGAGATAACATAACGCATATCGAGGTAAAATAAGTCTATGGCCTAATAAATGCAATATGTTATGATACCACATATATGTTACTACCCATTATGGTGATAGTAACATAGACTAGTATCATATGCATGATACTAGTATATGTTACTTCGCACTATGAGTAGTCTAAAAGTGAAAGAATTAGCGGAAGCAGTGCTATGGGTCCTTATTGGGCTGACCGACGGTGAACAGCGTGCAGATACTTCTCCCAATAAGCGAAAAATTGCTGCGCTACTTTTTTTTTTAGAGAAAGTTGCTGGCTACTAGGTTGCTCTTTTGCCTCCGGTAGACAGAGCAGAGCACATATGGGGCCCTTTGTTTGGGCCTGGGGAGGCCGCCCCGTTCGCAGTATGTTCTTCTATTCGAGACATTCTAAAAAAATGCTATTAGAGATATACTGAAAATGCTATTAGCACCGACATTAGCAAAGACATGCTCTACGGGTGTTTTACAACCTTACTGGTGCTAATAGAAGATACAATCAGGGGAGAAAAGGCAATAAATAACACATGGACGGCCAGCTAGACTTACAACACACACAAAATCCTATCCCAGCGTGCTCCTCAAGTGTGTAAGTAACTCGGGGGCAAAAACTAAGGCATCTTTTGGCCCGTCGCAATGAGTTCTTGAGAACCTCTAAATACTAGCAAAATGCCCGTGCGTTGCAACGGGGGACAAAAGTAAAAAAGAACATTCATGATCAATGGTATATCATGCTGCAATGAGTTCTTGAGAACCTCTAAATATTACAACCATTGCCAAAAAGAAAACTTTTGAGACAACAATATAGGCCATTGAGAATCAGTCCAGCGGCACATTCTCTTTGATCGCCGCTGACAAGTTTGTAGCCGCCTCTTCGTTTCTCAATCTGAAATACCTCGAGAGGATAGAGTTGGCATCGGCCGCGCATATCCATCATCACGGCCTTGTGTCTAATAGCATCTCTAGCAGGCGAATAATCGCAATGGAGGATGGGCTCTAGGGAGTCCGTTTTTGAATTTGTTGAAAACGTTTCAAAATATTCGAAAATAAATACATGGCCGTAGCCAACCACATGTACTACGATCCTGGAAACTTTCATCTAAAAATACACTGTATTTTTGGCTCAGCAAAAAAGACAAATCGAAAACAAATTAGATAAAAAAAAGTTGGATCTGATCACTCCCAGATCTGTTTTTTTGTCTTTTTTGCTGAGGATATAATACATTGTATTTCACATAAAGACTTTGTACCAATCGTAGTGCATAGGTTTGTCTACATCATGATATTTTTTTCGAAAAAATTTAATTATATTTAAAATTCGAAAACCGGGCTCCCTGGAGCCTGGCGCGCCATATCGCCGCTCTCCTCTAGCAGGTCTCTTTTATCACGGTACCGTAAATTTTGTTAAAGGGATACCGAAAACTGTTTTGCGGTACCACGCGGGAGCTGCTAGACGGGCGCACACTAAAATTTAAGCCGCGCTAAGCTTTCCGCGCGATCGGGGAAACTGGGAAACTGAAATAACACGAAAAATAGGGATATGGTATGGTTGGGGTTTGTTTGATATTCAGGATTTGCACGGGTCAAGATGGGCTTCAGAGCCTAGCAACTACTCCTCCGTTCATGAAAGGATGTCTCAACTTTCTTTAAATTTGTATTTATCTACACACTAAATTATGTCTAAATACATGCAAATTTAGACAAAGTTGAGACATCCTTTTATGGACAGAGCGAGTACTCACCAAGGTGCGGGACATGATCACCTCTCCCGCCATCTTCCTGAACGCGGCGGAGGATGGCCGCCTCCTCAACCATATTACCATGAGATCTCCGTAGGACGAGTAGCTATCCGGTCCAACCAACACTTTCTCTACGTCTTCTATGTGTGAGTATGGGGAGGGAACGGCGCCCGTGGAGGCACCAAGGGCCCTCTAGTTGGTTGGCTACTGAAGAGGCGGATGGTGGCGGGGAGAAGGATTAGGTGCGTGAGTACCAGCTACGCTGGTCAACGTACTACTTCGGTTAACCTTAATTTGTCATGGGTAATAGCGACGATGAGATGAACCGTCAATTGACTGTGTTTAAGACTAGCCATAGTGGCAGTATCATAAGTAGTATCATGTATGCCATGTTGGCAAAAATCTGATGTGGCACAACAATTAATGAAGAAAGATGAGATAACATAACGCATATCGAGGTAAAATAAGTCTATGGCCTAATAAATGCAATATGTTATGATACCACATATATGTTACTACCCATTATGGTGATAGTAACATAGACTAGTATCATATGCATGATACTAGTATATGTTACTTCGCACTATGAGTAGTCTAAAAGTGAAAGAATTAGCGGAAGCAGTGCTATGGGTCCTTATTGGGCTGACCGACGGTGAACAGCGTGCAGATACTTCTCCCAATAAGCGAAAAATTGCTGCGCTACTTTTTTTTTTAGAGAAAGTTGCTGGCTACTAGGTTGCTCTTTTGCCTCCGGTAGACAGAGCAGAGCACATATGGGGCCCTTTGTTTGGGCCTGGGGAGGCCGCCCCGTTCGCAGTATGTTCTTCTATTCGAGACATTCTAAAAAAAATGCTATTAGAGATATACTGAAAATGCTATTAGCACCGACATTAGCAAAGACATGCTCTACGGGTGTTTTACAACCTTACTGGTGCTAATAGAAGATACAATCAGGGGAGAAAAGGCAATAAATAACACATGGACGGCCAGCTAGACTTACAACACACACAAAATCCTATTCCAGCGTGCTCCTCAAGTGTGTAAGTAACTCAGGGGCAAAAACTAAGGCATCTTTTGGCCCGTCGCAATGAGTTCTTGAGCCCCTCTAAATATTACAACCATTGCCAAAAAGAAAACTTTTGAGACAACAATACAGGCCATTGAGAATCAGTCCAGCGGCACATTCTCTTTGATCGCCGCCGACAAGTTTGTAGCCGCCTCTTCGTTTCTCAATCGGAACAAATATGGACGAGCTACAACATTGCCGCCATCTTCTTCGCTTGACTGCGCATCCTGTGAAAATATAGCAGGGGTCAGTGTCGTACTAGGATATGGGCTGCACGTATCCGACAGGGGCTGAGCCTTGGTGCTTACTGAAGTGTGAAATATTGAGGCAACTGTGTTCTTCTGAACGTTCGTTTTTATTCCCTTGTAGATCAGAGCATTCAGAAGAATTTTGCCAACCTGCTACCAGAAATCAGCCATTAATATCTTGTTCGCGACCAGAAATACTTCTACAGAAGTATAACATCTTTTGGTTTCTGATATAACTCTGATTCATAATGAATAAAGAGGTATGCATTTGTCAAAAAAAAATACTAAGAAAGGGGGAGGGGGCGATTTCACACAACTTGCCAGCCAAACTGATAGAAATATTCAAGAAAAAATTGTCTATGATACTAAACACTGTATGAAACCTAAGAGTCTGCATGTCTGATCTACTTTATAAAAACAGAATTTCGGCAAAACACAACATTTGTAAAAACAATTGCAGGAGTGGAATATTTTGCAGAACTATATGAGATATAGGCATTTCAACTTTGAGATACAATTTAACAAAAAAATACCGCCACTGAACTGAAGACAAATGAACTTAGATTGTTATATATGTCAGCAGAAAAGGGAGCACATACATCATTTCTAATAACAACTGTTGGGGTGGACTCTTTCGAAGCTTTCTCTGCACCCTCTTTACATCTGATAGAGAGCTGACCGACACCAATGTCTTTCCAACCCTTGGTAGCATCCTCGTGCTACATGAATGAAAAAGGATGTGTAAAATCACCAAGGAACACAAGCTATAAGTCTAAGAACAAAAGTATAATGTTAAACAACGATGAATGGAAATGATACCTTCACGTACACCTTGCATTTGGCTTCATGAACAACAACTATTCCTTTCTCTTCTGCCTTCTTTACGGAAGGGCTGCCGGGTTGCTCAGCTTCGGCGTCTGATCATTCAAACAAGAGTAGAATTAAGTATTGAAGTGGAAAATGCATTGGAACTGAGTGAGCACAATGATGTGGGACTGGAAATGAAAGAACCTACTTTAATTAAAAAACACCAAACATTCCAGATATGGAAGAGACAACAAAAAAAAGTATGCACACCCATCCCTGTCCCTGTGTGCGCTCAAGTCAACTGTTACAAAAGTTTAAGTTACACCATCATCTATGCAAAACCAGTATAGCTACCGCCTCATTGCAAACCACCTGATAATCTGCTCGCATGGGACCCTACCAGGAAATACACGTCAATGTGACATATAAATTAGCCGTCAATGGTCAAGTTGGCATCTTGAGTGGCTCAAACTCACTAGTTTGACACCTTCAACCGCTTACCAGCACTCCTGCCTCCAGCCTATGCCCATGCCAAAGCACTGCATGCATATCGTGCCACACTGCCTCATCTACTGCTCATACTCCACCCCGACAGAAAAATAAAACAGAAGAGCAGTTGCAACAGTGACATGTCGGCCTCGACTTCTCCCAAGCCAATCTTAGAAAAGGAGTAATGCAGTATGAAAATAAAACGGCTCACTGACAGCTTTAGACATTTACTAGACTACTATAATTTTAATTTTGGGAGGGACACAATTGTTGCTATATTAGCCATGATCTCGTTGAATGTGACATTGGGGCAAGAATCCAAGCTGTTAAATCAAACAACACAAAAAAAAATCTCGCCTTCTTGCATGACGAACTGCATCTTATACTGAAATCTCGAGCACTACTTGAGAGTCAGGGGGTCTGGGAGATTGGGGATGATATGGTGACGTGGTACAGTGAGTTGATGTGGGAAATGCTTTTTGCCACTGTGACAATGTTAGATGATGCCTGCTGCCAGCAGGCCAAAACCACCTACAAAACGCCGTTGAGGGTTGACTTGCACTAATTTTAAGAAATGAGGGAGTTCCTTAGATTGTATATAGCTGAGGGTGTAAACTGAATTGTCATGATGGGGGTGGGGCAGCAAATTAGACTGTTGTATACCTTCATCCGCATCACCTGAAGCTTCAGCAGCATTTTTATTTCCTGATAGACCAACAACAAGAACTCATTATTTTATCGACATAGAGGCCCGTAATACAAAATTTATTTATTTGGTACGTCATCGTCAATAGAATGATCAAATTGTCTTCATCATCTAACAGGATGGGGAAAAGCTGTCTGTTAGGCAAAACCAAGGAATGTCTAAAGCAAATACATCTTTTTCTTTTCTGAATTGCGTAGAAAATGGTAATTTGATATTTCGATCAAATGAAAACAGAAACATGAATAACTCTGGGCACTTGATATATATTGATTAATATTAGCTCTGATATGTATTTGTTTGTCACTACTACAGAATGATATTATATTATGGAGTCCTTTGGTAGAATATAAATGTTTGGCAAGAGTAATGAATTGGTCGACTATGAAATAAATAGTGAAAGGCCCAGTAGCTTTGGCTGGGTTGATGATATGTCAATAATACTACTTAGTCCTCAAATGACAATTAAGTCATACCAGTTCTAAGCTTTATCATTCCATTCAAATATTCCAAACAAATGTCACAAATACCATATATCTGAAATATCGAGTGTGTTGGCTACTTATACATGTGAAACAACCAATTATAAGAAAGCACTAATGCGAAGCAAAAGAAAAGTAAAATACCGGTGAGAATTGGTTGCTGGTTCACTGAAAACAGTGTTGGGGCTGGCATGCTAAAACTCTGAGAACCTGGAGGGGAAAAAATGGACGTAGTAGTTTGTGTTGAAAAGCCGTTATTTCCACCAAACTGGAAAGTCGACTTGCTGCTGTCGCTAGGCGTGTCCTTGTTATCAAATATGCCTGCACATCATTATGACACAACTAACATAAATATATAATTATTAAGTCTGCACCAAAATACAACAAGCATAAATGCAATATGACATACTCCTATAAAGGTACAAACTGGTGAATAGTAATACCGCCAAATGCTGCCGTTTTCTTGTGAGAAGAGAATGAAAACAGATTTGGTGAGCTTGAGTTCTGAAAAGTCAGGGAGCTGGATCCTGTAGTTGGACTCTTCTGTCCATTGTCTGATCCTGGCTGTACCATAAACTTGCTATTGACAGTTGCCGGTGAAGTAGTCTTCTCATCATTGGCTGGACTTGGGGATGAAACAGCTGCCGTACTTGCTTTATTTTGCCTAAGCCAATTGACAACATCCTTGAATTGTTCCTAAGGAGAGAAAATAATATGAAATCAAGACATTACGACTTTATGAGAAAAAGTCAAGTAATAGAATGTTGACATAACAATTAAAGGGCCAAAAGGCCAAATAAGCATACCTAATAGGTGATGTGTTCGAAAATAGTATGTGCTGACTAAACAACACTCCATCCAATTCACGAAAAAGTAAAGTTTTGGGCATTGACACATTCATCACAATCTAACTTTGACCATTATTTTCTATTGCAATATATGTATAATGACCAACAAAATTATAAATTCTGAAAATATTTCTAGAGACAAATCTCTGTATAGAGGGGGTAACCAACTAGATAGGTGTTCAAAGTTTGTACTAGACATGTCCAAAACGTTACCTTTTTGCAAACTAGATAGAGGGGGTAACCAACTACAAATAAGTTTCCATGCTTGCGGAGATGAAAGGGCGTACCCAGTGCCGAAAGCTCCCACACATTGTGGCGTCTGGTAAAGGGAATTTCTAGGTAGCCTTTTCCTTGCTTTTATACAAAGAGGCAGATTCGAACCCGGGGACCTCCAAGACACAAGTGGAGATACTCTATCACTCATGCTTGTGGAGATGACAACTGATTAATTAGTTACAGACTTGAGGAGCTGTAACCTGGCTCGGAGGGCGTAGCCATGCCCAGCAGGAGCTTGAGGGCCAACGAGTACTGTATGCGTAGGAGTTGTTGAGGCAACAGGTAGGAGGGGAGGAGAAGAGTTTAGGGACGAGAATAACTTCAGATTCACGTACAGCCAATAGCTCCTTATATATTGGAGACTGCACAAAGATACAGAAAGGAACCTACAGAACTCTAAGCCTAATCTGATATGAACCTATCAACCCACACTTGATACAACTCCAGGATCAAACAGAGCCACTGCTCTTTCGATCCCAACTGCTGCTAAGCTGCAGGTTATCCTGCTGCTGGCTTGGGCTTGTGCATGCTATAATGTATTCCCCACGTGACATGTTTTAATATTAGTACAGTTTGTCAGTTTCACAGTCAACCTAAAAACTTAGCAGATTCTACAAATCTAAATTGAAACAAGGGCATGTGGAAGCTCGATATTCCTACTTTAATTGCATTGTAACACGGTTCATCTTCATGTTGTGAACACCGTTGATATCTATTTGTTCGAAAATCCTTAATAATTCTCAACTAATCCTAACAACTCAGGGAATAAGTTATATTTTCCATATCGGAATCCTAACGTTCACAAATCCACAAGACATGCATGTCATGGACAAAAAAGCTCATTGTGACAGTGATACATTTTATCAGTGGTGACATGAAGATATCAGATCTCTATTTATGCACTGTTAAAAAACACAAAACACCCTGGTGAAGCTTACCATGATTTCAGAAGCGTGGGATATGTAATCTTTCATGCCATCCTCCCAAAGTTCGGCTGGATGATTTTGCAACTGTAGTTGTACCCAGCTGCTCAAAATAAACATGTCGATGAGTATTTCTCACGTCTCACCAGAGCGAATATGCTGCATGAATGCTGAAAGTGTAACTTCTAAAACTGCATACACACAAGGATCTTTAAAAATATGGCAGCAACTAAACATTCGAAACCTTTATGGGATGACACGGGACTAGATTATTCAGAAAAATAGAGAGGATGTAATAAACAAGATAGGAGGACAATATTTATGCAACAACGCCAGATTTCAGACAGATATGACACAAGACAAGCTAGCAGATGATGAACTGTCCAACCTTGCAAACTGGGTATTGAGCGCCCTGACGTGCCTGCTGGCGGCCTCGGCCCGCCCAGGGTCTAGAGCAGCAGGTCCTGCCATCAGATGCTGATGGGGAGACCCTGCCCTGCGAACGTCCATTGCTCACCTCTTGCTTGACAGCTGCAGCAGTGCAATAGCAAAATGAGTAGTTGCTCAGATTCTTCTACAGCAAGATTAATAAACCAATAGAGATAGCTAACCCTACAATAATCATGTTAGGAAGCACAGAGGGTACAGTTAACAGGCTCGTGCGGAAACAATCGTAACACAAACTTTGTGTAGTGCCGCAGTACTGATGACAGACACATGTGTGACTCTCTAATCAAAACAAACAGTAGAGCCTCTCTTTTACCATGATGCTTAGATCATACGTGTTCAGCTACCGAAACATTTGAAGCTGATAACCCATGACTTAGGGGCAGATCTAGACGTTGTGAAGGTCCCCTGGTGGGATTTATATTAACTAAGAGAGCAGTAGTTGCTGGATAGAAACAAGCTCGTACCTCAAAACCAGTGACCAAAGAGCGTGGGCGCGGCGGGGTGGAGTTGGCAGGAAGGCGATGTCCCGGCGAGGAAGAACGGGGAACGGCGATGGCGGCGAGGCGTGAGAGGCGGGAGTGTTTGGGGCCGGAGGGGCGGCGGTGAGAGGCAGGAGCTGGAGGTGGGGGAGGAGAAGGGGTGGGAGCAAGAACGAGGAGGGGCCGGGGAACGGCGATGGCGGCGGCGGCGCGTGGGAGGAGATGTAGGGCAACGGCGAGGGAGTCTGTAGCCGTTTTTCTTTTTCAACAAATCCTGCTGTTTTCTTTTACAGATGTTTTGGTTCGGCCGTGCCACGTGGTACAACAATGTTTTTTTTTTTCTTTTGCTCTGTTTTGGTCTATAGCCTAGAGTTGAAACCCATACTTGAGGCTGGGGCGCCCCTCGGGGCGCCTCCTAGCCGGTCAGGTGCATCCAAAACATCGCCCAAACAACCAAACGATTGGATTGATAAATTGGTGTAATGCAAAACACTGAGCATAAGGAACCCATCCAAACATTTTCTATTTCATTGAGACCAATACGATCAAGTTGATTCACAGTAGCAACCATGGTTTTTAAGGCGTTAAGGCGTCCTAAGGCGAAGTGGGGGCGCCTTGGCGCCTAGGCGGACGCTTTAGGCGCCTAAGGCGGTCGTTTTTCCAAGGCGGAGGGGGGCGTCTTGATGCCTAGGCGGACGCCTTAGACGCCTAGGCGGACGCCTTTAAAACCATGGTAGCAACATATAATGGAGCACAGAAAAAATACAGTAAGTACCAGCATTAAGTTACTTGATCCAACTGTACATTTCTACTAAAGCAGCCAAAACCTGAGAAAAAAATATGTGTATCTAGTAAAACCAAAAATTTCGGAAGATTAACATGCCCATTCTCATTCAGATATGTAGCCAGACACTCCCGCTCTTCATGCAATCTTGTGTGAAGTTCCAAATTTCAGCAGCGAGCTCATGTAATGTGAAAAATCTGTACCACAATATTTTGGCGTTTCTAACTCCCATGGATTGATAGATGATCCTCCTAAGAGTTCAAATGGATTGAAGTTCCAAATGGTCTCAGATTGTCTAAACACAAAATGGCACTGAGTTGGTTATCAGGTTTGCAGTATCAATCAATTAAATTTAATAATTCAATAGAAAAACGGTGCTACTCTTGGCTCTAAAATAATATTCCCGTGGTAAAACAGGAAGGATACTTTATTACTCTATAAGGTGTTTAACTGTACACTTAACATGAGAAAATCAAAGACATGCGTCTTCTAAACATCCATAGTAGCACATAAAAGTTGGTGCTATAATTTGCTCTATCAAGAGGTATAGAGCAGAACAAGTGTTAAACATCTGAATCTGCTAAATACATTGTAACAATATACTTGGTCAGACTTCTATGACTTGGTAGTCGGCCTTGTCTTGGATCAAATAAATCGGGCCAAACCTGCATATATCAGAAAAAACATCATAGTCAAAAGGAGTAATTGTACCGGAACCTGCCACACAAAGAAGAAGAAAAAAGAGAAACACATTATATTGCAAGACCCAAAACTATCATGCACAGGCTATCAACTCAACTGTCAAAGCACTACTCAAAACTCATGACCAAAACTTCATCTTAGAAATCATATTTCTTTGAAAAGTAATATCAGATCATCTGTGTATCGACTGAAATGTTCAAGGAAGTTATATAATGATTCAAATATAAGAGCAGGGCCAAAAATGGGTGAACTTCTTCCTAAATAATAATCAGCATGAGTAGCACTTCGAAAATAGTTGTTGCAATACAGATTTGAGGCATTAGCATATAACAATGAAGAGAAGTATTACATTTTGGAGTATTGACACCGAGAAGACATCTCAAATCTTAAATAACAAATTCAAAATTCAATGCTCAAAAGTACAAAATTCCATTGCAGCAAAAACTATATTGCCTGAGCCCCATGAAAAGGCACATAAGGATACAGGTAGGCGAGACTCCCCTCGTTGTCTCTTTGCTAGCGGCCTTTGCCGTCGCCCTTGGGTACAGTCTGTCGGCGCACATCTTCGGCAAAAATAAGCAGAGGCTTCTGGTTCTATTAAAAATAAATATTTGTCTTTACTTAGCAATGGACGAGTCCATAACAAACCATAATCCAATAAGTAGAAAACAAAGCAAGACAATCTCTGATTAAAAACTATATTGCTGAGCCCCATGAAAAGGCACATAAGGATACAGGTAGGCGAGACTCCCTCGTTGTCTCTTTGCTAGCGGCCTTTGCCGTCGCCCTTGGGTACAGTCTGTCGGCGCACATCTTCGGCAAAAATAAGCAGAGGCTTCTGGTTCTATTTAAAAATAAATATTTGTCTTTACTTAGCAATGGACGAGTCCATAACAAACCATAATCCAATAAGTAGAAAACAAAGCAAGACAATCTCTGATTAAACACAAACATTTACCTTGTAGTCAATGTACAGTGCACACCGAATTCTCATTTCTCCGACTTCTTGTTATCAGAAAGCCAAGATAAACAAAAATCCATAGGGAAAATGGATGCAGTTGAGCATCTGAGACTACCTTCCAACTGAAAATAATTCTCTCTCGCCTCCATCCTAGCATTCATCTATGCCCAGATGGATTTGCATAAGCTAGGAAATATGTCCTATCATTTAAAGACACAATTATTCCTGCCTTTGCAATGGATAGTCTACTGCTGCATTCCTGCCTTTGAGTAATCATATGTTCGACAAATATTTGGAGGGGAACAATTCAGCGAGAGAACATACCTCAGGCAGCTTGATTCGAGCATTATCAGACATCTTGTCAAATCATTGGTACAGCAAACACCTTTGTCACTCTAAACAAGGGCTCCACTCTCGAGAACCTAAGATGTACCATGCCGGTTATAAGAGATGCATTTACAAGAGATTGACTGTGAAAATGAAGGGAAACCGGTAAACTTACAGTTTCACCAGTTTCAGCGTCCTTTGCAACATAAGCAGTCAGCGCAACGGCTGAACTGCCTCTTCTGCCTATGTAAACACCACGAGGAGACAGTTTCCGCATGTACTGGAGAAGCTGAGATTTACTCGTTCCAGGATCACGACAAGCAATATGTTCATGTGATCGACCTCTGAAGTTAGCTCTAGAAGGCAGCCTCAGAGCATTGCCACCAAAAATCTACAAGCAGAAAATAGTGCTAAGCTATTAGGTTATGAGACGATTCTCTGAGGGAAAGCTAAATAAATTGATTGAATATACCTGGCAAAGCTGGCCCCGCTTATCATCATCACATTCACATATGTTCGGAGCCAATGATATTGTCAATCTATCATAGATGTCAGGAAACTTTGAAAGTTAATTTAACTTCTCAATCTGCAATCAGAAAAGAGGAGAGCACTAATAAGATTTTCACAAAGTCCCATCCAAGAGACCTTACTCTGACAAAGTGGTCTTCGAAAGACTTGCTAGCATTGGCGTTATCAGTATACATAGAGTACTTAACATGAAGGCTAGACTTGTCCGTCTTCTTTATGTGAAGGCAACCAATGTATGTCTAATTGAAAAAGGAAATGTTTAACATTAAAGCATTTTTCGAAGGGGAAAGCATATACAACAAATAGGATAACGCTCAATCCCATATCCTCTACCTTGAATATTGACTTCACCGTCCTGCTTGGTCCAATTATGATACTGCTGGCTCTGTATATCCCAGAAATCTATAAAAGGTGCAAAGTATTAAGGCTAGCAACAAAACCACATGCCGATATAATTTTAATTGAGCATCACAACACTAACTGTATGAGGAGCACCACCTTCCTGTATCTCATCTGGTGTTTCCTGCAGCTCTATGAGACGCTTGTCCAAAAATCTCCCATACAACGCCGTCGACTACTCAGGGCGCGGCGCTGCCTTGCCGTCCGTACACATCCTGGCTCGCCGATGGCGGAGAGATGCTCAACCAGTGGAGGTCGAGGGTGCCGCCGCTGAAGAACACAATGAGGAGAAAGAGTCTGGCATAGACACAACGACCACCACCTAGGCTAAATCCATCTAGTTTCTGAATTTGTCCAACATCAACAACAAAATATGTGCAGAAAATGCTCAATCAGTCAGCACCTATCATCTCGCATTCATAGATCAACAAGTATTTTTGGCACTGACAAATAAACAAAGGCTGAAGGATAATCAAACAAAAAGTGAAAGACCAACCTGGGAGGGGCGAGCTGGGGAGGAAGGGCTCTGAGCGGCGGCGACCTTGGCAAGGTGGGGCCGGGGGCTTGGGTCTAGAAGAGCTTGGGGCAGGGATGTGTTACGCACCGAGGCGATTCACAGGTCGTTGCCGCCTTTCCCTCCTTTCTGCAGCACACCGCAACCTCATCAGCTCGATCGTGCAGGCCAATGGCGCCCCCGCCAGGATGTGTAGGTCGCCCGTTCGTGGCTGACTCTGTAACCACCGGCTCTGACGTCGCCACGATTCGAGCAGCGGTGCGGTGCGCCACCCAGCGTCCTCCTCCTTGAAATCGGCTACAGTGAGGCGGAGCGGTGGCCTACACGGCGGAGTGTGTGAGCGAGGACGTCGGCGGCAAGCGGGGAAGACGAGCGCGGAGGCGTAAGCGGGGAAGACGAGCGAGCAGGCGGCTAGGGTTTCGTTGGGGGTCTTGTGTCTGATTGTGCCAAAGCAACGGCCGAGATCGACGCGGGCTCGCTCCTGAACAGCGACAAAGATTTTCTTGTCGATATGCGCTTGCCCGCACATTGAAGGCCACGTGGATAGCCCGAAGGGCGCCCTGGGGGTGGGCACTTTGCTTGTTCTCAATGGTTTCAAAACCAAGTTACACGTGGATAACTAACTTTCTTTTCCCTTGTACATGGCTAATTCTTTGGTGATATTTCAATGCTTCAGATTTCTCTTAACATCAATGCTTCAGATTTCTCTTAACAGACTGCTCAAGTTTGGTCTACCACGACGCCTCTTAACATTCTCATCATGCTTTATCTAGTCGTTGTGGACTGTCACTTTCGTAGCCCTGCCTTGTATATGACCAAACCACTTTAGACGATGTTGGACAAGTTTCTCTGCAATTGATGCTACCCCAACTCTCTCACCTATATCATCATTCCAGACCCGGTTATTTCTTGTGTGACCACATATCCATCTCCAGATGCGCATATGTTATACACTTAAGTGTTGGATATATCGCCTCTTGGTCAGTCACCACTCTGCGCCATACAACATCGGCTACCCAATAGATAAGAGCATATTAAATAATAAATTTCACATATGCAAACATATTATAATTCATACCATTTTGTTTTCATTGGTGATTACTCTTGTTTCAATACCAATTAAAGCATGCACATTTTGTTAATTTTTGACCTGCTACAAAATATTGGTCAGGATTTTTTTTTCATATATATGCATACTTAACCATATACTAGAAACCACTGTTGAGATATTTGTTAGATCATACTCTTTTTATAATTTTTATCATAATTACGTATAAATTATATGGATTAATATGCTTTGTAGAAAATAGTTATAATAGAATTTGGATTAAAAAAAGGTTTATATATGTTTCAATATTGTTATAATCATATTACCAGACATGTGATTAAACTATGTGAACATACTCTTTTTATAATTTTTTATCATAATTACATATAAATTATATGGATTAATATGCTTTGTAGAAAATAGTTATAATAGAATTTTGTTACAAAAAAGGGTTTATATATGTTGCAATATTGTTATAATCATATTACCAGATATGTGATTAAACTATGTGAACAAAGAGAAAATTATATACTTGTAATACTGTGACATGCTAAAATTAAGATCGACAAGTATAAAAGGTTAGTATAAATTGTGTTGTGTAATCTTGATTTTCCGCGGACTCTCATTGTGATCCGGTCTTCAATAATCAAGTCCAACGACTAAACACCGCATGGGACATCGCACTAATTCTATAGGCCGCGGAGGGTAGGTGGGTGCGCATCGGGGTGCTTCTCGAAGCTTCGGACAGCCACGACGGACGCCGTCTCTCTGCCTCCGTTAAGCAACGCCGTATCTACTATCACAAAACAGGATACAGAACATCGAAAGTTGCCAGCACCAAGCACCCAGATCTATTGCTCTCGATATTACATAGGATTTGCAACGAATTAGCACGAGTACAGCAGGAGATCTACTTGTTGTACTGACTACTGAGTTGAACTACTTGGACGGAAAAGGAACACTAGAGAAACACTACTGCAGAAGAAAAACGGATACATCCACTTTTCGAAGACGGTGCGACGGCGCCGGTGGAGGCCGGGTCGGACGCCGCCCACCCACCCGCTCAGGCCACCATGGCGGCGGCCGGCTCCTCCGCCGCCATGGCTGAATCCTCCGCGTCGTCTACGGCGAGGACGGGCGCTTCCGCGGCCTCCTCCTCCAGGGCGACGGCGAGCGCAGCGAACTTGTTGGAGTCGGAGCGGATCGGCGTCGCGGTGGCCTTGGGGACTGATGCGTGTAAAGTCACACGTCCGTTGGGAACCCCAAGAGGAAGGTATGATGAGTGCAGCAGCAAGTTTTCCCTCAGTATGAAACCAAGGTTATCGAACCAGTAGAAGATCGAAGTTGCTTCGAAGGTGTCAACGGCGCTAGAAAAAAGTGTGGTGTTGATGGAAATGCTAGACTCGTCAATTTGGAACCTGCACACAACAATCAAGCTACTTTGTCCCAACGAAACAGTGAGGGTGTCAATCTCACCGGCTTGCTGAAAACAAAGGATTAGACGTATAGTGTGGAAAATGATGTTTGCTTGCAGAGAATGTAAAAGAACAATGATTGCAGTATTTCAGATGTAAAAGAATGGACCGGGGTCCACAGTTCACTAGTGGTGTCTCTCCATAATAAAATACTAACATGCTGGGTAAACAAATTACAGTTGGGCAATTGACAAATAGAGAGGGCATAACAATGCACATACATATCATGATGATCACTATGAGATTTACTTGGGCATTACGACAAAGTACACAGACCGCCATCCAGCATGCATCTGTGTCTAAATAGTCCACCTTCAGGTTAGCATCCGCACCCCTTCCAGTATTAAGTTGCAAGCAACAGACAATTGCATTAAGTATGGTGCATAATGTAAACAACACTAATATCCTTAGACAAAGCATTGCTGTTTTACCCCTAGTAGCAACAGCACATCCACAACCTTAGAACTTTCTGTCACTGTCCCAGATTAAATGGAGGCATGAACCACTATCTAGCATAAATACTCCCTCTTGGAGTTACAAGCATAAACTTGGCCAAAGCCTACACTAATAACGGAGAGCATGCAAGATCATAAACAACACATATATGATAGATCAATAATCAACTTGACATAGTATTCAATATCCATCGGATCCCAACAAACACAACATGTAGCATTACAATAAGATGATCTTGATCATGATAGGCAGCTCACAAGATCTAAACATGATGGCACAAAAGGAGAAGACAACCATCTAGCTACTGTATGGACCCGTAGTCCAGGATGAACTACTCACGCATCACTCCGGAGGCAGGCATGGCGATGTAGAGCCCTCCGGTGATGATTCCCCTCTCCGGCAGGGTGCCGGAGGAGAACTTCTGAACCCCCCGAGTTAGGGTTGACGGCGGCGGCAGCGGATGTTTTCTGGAATAATGGCTCGGTGTTTTAGGGTTTTCGCGTCTGGGGAATAAATAGGCGAAGGGGCACGTCGGTGGAGGCGCGGGGCCCGCTCCCCATAGGGTGGCGCGGCAGGGGGCCCACCCGCGCCGCCATGTGGGGAGGGCGCCCTGCTGCCCCCCTTCGTCTCTCCTTCGGACTTCTGGAACGTGTCGGGAAAAATAGGCATCTGGGATTTTGTTTCGTCCAATTCCGAGAATATTTCCAGAACAGCTTTTCTGAAACCAAAAACAGCAGAAAACAGGAACTGGCACTGTGGCATCTTGTTAATAGGTTAGTCCAGAAAATGCATAAAAATGCTATGAAGTGTGAATAAAACATGTAGCTATTGGTATAAAACTAGCATGGAACATAAGAAATTATAGATACGTTGGAGACGTATCAAGCATCCCCAAGCTTAGTTCTACTCGTCCTCGAGTAGGTAAACGATAACAACAATAATTTCTGAAGTGACATGCTACCAACATAATCTTGATCAATAATATTGTAAAGCATATGAGCTGAGATCAAATCATTCAAAGCAAAAGTCTATAATTGATATAAAAGACAACAAAACAAGTTAGTTAAACAAGCTAAAAGTTTTCATGAATGATTGCTTTAAAGACATGAAACCGTACAAGGTTCATTAAAGATGTGTTAAGTATCCAATGTAGGAGTTCTATCCTTCAATTCCAAGCATCAAGTAATCTTTCACAACAAAGAAGGATTCAGCCAAGTAAAAATAAACATGAACATCATGAATCAACTGTTTCGAAGTCTACTCAACCGGTGAGCGTAAGCATTTGGTTTTGGCACCAGGATGTTATGGCTAAAAGAACATTGATGGGGGTTTGGAAGGCCAAAGGAAGAAAGTCTCACAAAGCTATAAGTGATCATTAGACAAGAGGAAGTCTTATAATCGAAGCTATGTAAGGAGTAGTGATTGCCATGCAACGGATGCACATAGAGCTATATGTGTATGAAAGCTCTCCAATGGAACTAGTGGGGGTGCATCCAACTTGGTTGCTCATGAAGACCTAGAGCATTTTGAGGAAGCTCATCATTGGAATATACAACCCAAGTTCTATAGTGTAAATTCCCCACATAGTTATACTAGTAAACATGAAAACTCTCTCACATGGAGTATAGGTGCTAAACATGAGCACAAATGATGACTATGAATAATGCAGGTGCTGAAACATGAGCACAAGTGTGGATAAACCCTTTTTCTTTATTCTTTTTTTTCTTTTTTTTCTTTTTTTTCTTTTTCTGTTTCTCTTTTCGATGGCCTCCATGGCTCTTTTCACTTTCAGGGGCAACACTCTAATATGACAACACACTTTTTGTTACAAATAACTCACAACGAACTAAAACAT
This sequence comes from Poa pratensis, assembly GCA_947311845.1. Classification (NCBI taxonomy): domain Eukaryota; kingdom Viridiplantae; phylum Streptophyta; class Magnoliopsida; order Poales; family Poaceae; genus Poa; species Poa pratensis. The sequence goes on from CAMZMU010000107.1 coordinate 43,116,646, forward strand.
GATGTATGAAACTGTATGCCTCTGCCAGTGTAGCAGGATATGCAATGATCTAGCGTAACATGGGTAAACCGCACATCAGCTGTATAGAATCATGCAAAGCAATATGTATATGATGAATGACAGCAAGTCATGTAATGTAAGATGGAAGTTGCATGGCAATATATCTCGGAACAGCTATGGAAATGCTGTAGTAGGTAGGTATGGTGGCTGTTTTGAGGAAGATGTATGGGTTTATGTGTAGGAGAACAAGAGAAAGTTCTCCCACGGGTTTGGATGTACTGGCGAAGTATGCACAACTCTCAATGTGAGCAGAAGGCAATGCACAGCACCGAAGAGGCTAGCAAATATGGATGGTGGAAGTGCCAAAAACCGTAGCTCAACATTAGTCAAAAAGAACTCACAAGCTTATTGCAAACATCTAGCAGGTTCAACATTAAGAACATGATTAAAGTTTACTCCAAGAAGGGCCGTTCACGGCGGCACAAGTACCCCGTTAGATCCCTCGACCTTCAGCACAACTTAGTTATTACGAATCACTTTTAGACATGGAAAGCTATCAAGTCCAACTACACCTTCAACAATTTAAATAGAGTTTGTAGTACGGTACAAGCTTAAAGACAACTATCCACTAATAATTTTAACTTAATTAACCAGCAAGCTTTACCATCTAAATACCTCAAAACATTTGCAAAGAATCAAGTCATCAAAGTTCAATGATCTACAAGATTATGCAAGTTATTACTATACCACTACCACATGCAGCATTTTCTGAACCAACACATCAACCAAGCAACTAAACAAAAACTCTCCAAAGATTTACAAATGAAACAAGAGAGTACTACTCCTCAAGAATTAACAGCTCTAAAAGAGATGCATGAAAAACAGGAGCTAAAAGCATAGCAGTAGCTAGATAAGAATACTCAAAAGATATAAGTGAAGAATATGAGTATTCACATGAAAAAGCGGAGCGTGTCTCTCTCCCACACAAGAATGCTAGGATCCAACTTTATTCAGAAAATAAAAACAAAAGCAAAAATAAAAGCACACAGACGCTCCAAGTAAAATACATAAAATGTGGAAGAATTAAAATATAGTTTCACTAGAGATGACCTGATAAATTGTTGATGAAGAAGGGGATGCCTTGGGCATCCCCAAGCTTAGACGCTTGAGTCTTCTTGAATATTGCAGGGATGACCCACGGGGGCATCCCCAAGCTTAGGCTTTTCACTCTTCTTGATCACATCATATCATCCTTCTCTCTTGCTCCTTGAAAACTTCCGCCACACCAAACTCAGTAACTCGTTAGAGGGTTAGTGCATAATCAAAAATTCTCATATTCTACTGTGACACAATCATTACCAAAGCTTCTGGACATTACTTACAGCCACTGATGTTTAATGGAGCAAAGAAATCCAATCAAACATAGTAAAAGAGGCAATGCAAAATAAAAGGCAGAATCTGTCAAAAACAGAACAGTCTGGAAAGACGAATTTTTTCGAGGCACTTAACTTGCTCAGATGGAAGAAGCCCAAACTAATGAAAGTTGCGTACATATATAAGGATCATGCGTGATTTTTTCAGAATTTTTCGAATTTTCTGTAGCGCATACAGCTCAAAACGGTGGACAGCAAAAATCTGTCACTGCGCAGAAATCCAATTTTAGCAACAACTTTCAACTAGAGACTTTACTTGGCACAACAATGCAATAAAATAAAGATACAAAGGAGTTGCTACAGAAGTAATCAACACCTTGAGAAAAACTGAAAATAAAAGATAAAGGGTTGCCTCCCTAAAGCGCTTTCTTTAATGTCTTTTAGCTAGGCTAGAAGATTTTAATGATTCTCTCATAAAAATAAGAGTTGAAAAACAAAAGAGAGCACCAAGAGGCAAATATCAAACACATTTAAGTCTAACCCACTTTCTATGCAAAGGAGTCTTGTAACAAAATAAATTATTGAAGCATAAAGCAACTAGCATAGAAAGATGAAACAAGTACAACTTCAAAACTTTCAATATAAAGAGAGGTGTTTTAGTGACTTGAAAACTTTTACAACCATATTTTTCTCTCTCATAATAACTTTCAGTAGCATCATGAACAAACTCAACAATATAACTATCACATAAAGCATGCTTTCCATGATCTATAAACACATAATTTTTATTAAGCTCAAAAACAGTGAGGTCATTAAACCCACTTTTGACAATAGTAGTATAATAAATATCATTAGGCAATATAGGACCATCATCAAGAGCACTATCATATATAACATTAGGGAGCCACCTTTTTATTTTGAAATTTCCTTTACTTGAGTCAAGGTGTTGATTACGTCAAATTTATCAAAAGTAGATATTTCAATAGAATCATGACATTCAACAATATAGCACTCTTCCTCCTTAGGCAGGCATGGAGGGCAATCAATTAATGTAAGAGTTAAAGAGTTACTATCATTAGAAGGTAGATCCTCCTTTTGTTAATCACTCTCTTCCTCTTTTTCATCCAATGAGCTTTCAGGTTTAGCAGCTTCTCTCCCACAGGTTCCTGAAAGGTAGCAAGTTGTTCTGGAGAATAAATTTTCTCAAGAAATTCAGTGATATAAGGATTATCATTGTAATATTCGAGGCAATAACCAAGTATAGCATAATTCTCAGTTTTACAAGGAGCATCATCATTTTGAATATAACCAGCAATTTCATAGGCACCCTTAAAAACAACAAATTCTTAATTTGTTCAAGATTACCAAAGTCATAGTTTCCTTTAGCATAAGCAGCCAAGATTTCATTATCATTATAATCACATTGGAAAGGGAGGTGTTTATGCCTCCTACAACAAGAAGATTCATCAAAGCAGTAGAATTCATCATAAGTAGAGCACAAGTTTCTAGCAAAGCAATTCAATTTATATATTTGTTCCCATAAATATTTCCCTTTTTCAGACAAGCGGTAATCTTTATAATAATTTTGTTGTTCCTCCGTGAACCCACTTAGCCAACAAGATTTTTTTTCAAATATAGAACCCATTGATAGCAAATAAAAAACTAGACATAACAACAAACCGAAATAAAACTAGATGCAAGTAACTAATTTTTGTGTGTTTTTGATATAAAGAAAGCAATTCGGCCTCCCCGGCAACGGCGCCAGAAAAAGTGCTTGATGCGTGTAAAGTCACACGTCCGTTGGGAACCCCAAGAGGAAGGTATGATGAGTGCAGCAGCAAGTTTTCCCTCAATATGAAACCAAGGTTATCGAACCAGTAGGAGATCGAAGTTGCTTCGAAGGTGTCAACGGCGCCAGAAAAAGTGTGGTGTTGATGGGAATGCTAGACTCATCGACTTGGAACCTGCACACAACAATCAAGATACTTTGTCCCAACGAAACAGTGAGGGTGTCAATCTCACCGGCTTGCTGAAAACAAAGGATTAGACATGTAGTGTGGAAAATGATGTTTGCTTGCAGAGAATGTAAAAGAATAATGATTGCAGTAGGTTGTATTTCAGATGTAAAAGAATGGACCGGGGTCCACAGTTCACTAGTGGTGTCTTTCCATAATAAAATACTAACATGCTGGGTAAACAAATTACAGTTGGGCAATTGACAAATAGAGAGGGCATAACAATGCACATACATATCATGATGATCACTATGAGATTTACTTGGGCATTATGACAAAGTACAGAGACCGCCATCCAGCATGCATCTGTGTCTAAATAGTCCACCTTCAGGTTAGCATCCGCACCCCTTCCAGTATTAAGTTGCAAGCAACAGACAATTGCATTAAGTATGGTGCATAATGTAAACAACACTAATATCCTTAGACAAAGCATTTCTGTTTTACCCTAGTAGCAACAGCACATCCACAACCTTAGAACTTTTTGTCACTGTCCCAGATTAAATGGAGGCATGAACCCACTATCTAGCATAAATACTCCCTCTTGGAGTTACAAGCATAAACTTGGCCAAAGCCTACACTAATAACGGAGAGCATGCAAGATCATAAACAACACATATATGATAGATCAATAATCAACTTGACATAGTATTCAATATCCATCGGATCCCAACAAACACAACATGTAGCATTACAATAAGATGATGTTGATCATGATAGGCAGCTCACAAGATCTAAACATGATGGCACAAAAGGAGAAGACAACCATCTAGATACTGCTATGGACCCGTAGTCCAGGGATGAACTACTCACGCATCACTCCGGAGGCAGGCATGGCGATGTAGAGCCCTCCGGTGATGATTCCCCTCTCCGGCAGGGTGCCGGAGGAGAACTTCTGAACCCCCCGAGTTAGGGTTGACGGCGGCGGCAGCGGATGTTTTCTGGAATAATGGCTCGGTGTTTTAGAGTTTTCGCGTCTGGGGGAACTTATAGGCGAAGGGGCAACGTCGGTGGAGGCGCGAGGCCCGCTCCCCATAGGGTGGCGCGGCAGGGGGCCCACCCGCGCCGCCATGTGGGGAGGGCGCCCTGCTGCCCCCCTTCGTCTCTCCTTCGGACTTCTGGAACGTGTCGGGAAAAATAGGCATCTGGGATTTTGTTTCGTCCAATTCCGAGAATATTTCCAGAACAGCCTTTCTGAAACCAAAAACAGCAGAAAACAGGAACTGGCACTGTGGCATCTTGTTAATAGGTTAGTTCCAGAAAATGCATAAAAATGCTATGAAGTGTGAATAAAACATGTAGCTATTGGTATAAAACTAGCATGGAACATAAGAAATTATAGATACGTTGGAGACGTATCAGGGACGTAGACGGCCTTGAGCTTGTTGACGAACGCGGAGCCCATCTCAAACGCGTCGGTGCCCCTCTTTTGGGGCTTGGGGGCGCCGGTGCCGGAGGGGCGGCTGGGGGGCATGGCGGCGAGGCCGCGAGGGTTTCAAAACCAAGTGATAATAAACACATTAGATAAGAGAAACAAACAAGAATATCAAAACAAAAGCAACAACAAAAACAACAAGACCAATCACTACCAAGCAAGTTTGGGGTAGTCTACAGTTGAAACCCATAAGGTTTCAAAACCAAGTTACACGTTGATAACTAACTTCCCATACAACATTGGCTACACAATGGATGAGAGCATATCAAATAATAAATTTCACATATGCAAACATATTACTCCCTCCGTGCGGAAAAGGATGTCACAAAAATGAGCTATGTGTAGCTCATGTTTGTGACATCCTTTTCCGAACGGAGGGAGTATAATTCATATCATTTTATTTTCATTGGTGATTACTCTTGTTTCAATACCAATCAAAGCATGCACGTTTTGTTAAGTTTGACTTTATAGAAAATTTTGATCAGGAAAAAGTAATGGCATTGGTTCGGTTTATAATCTAGAACTTTTCATATATATGCGTACTTGATGCATGTAAAATGCATACATGAACTTAGCACTATATCACTTATATTCCAATCATATTTGCATCATATAAGGGTTATATCACTGTTATATAATGATTTTTGGGAATAAAATATTTATTTCCTATTTTTATGGAATTAACCTTGCACAGGCAGAAAACCATATTTTTTTCCTTTTAAGTTTCAGGGACCCAAATGACGTCCAAATGACCTGGAAAATTACGAGCGTCAATATTTTGGAAGGAGGAAGACTTGGGAGCGAAGGAAGCAAGCAAACGAAGGCCGGAAGCCCAAAAGAGGGGGCCCACGTGGCCTCTGTACCTAGTCGCGTGGGGCCCACCATCTTGGGCCTCGACGCTCCGCTGCCGTCGATCTTTCCTCCACCGACACCGTCTTGACCTAAAAACGCCTATAAAAGAAGTCCCACGTCGTTCTCTAGAAGGAGCGCCGCCGAAACACAGAAACACCGAAAGAGAGATCTGGAGGTGCAGATTGGAGGTGGAAAACTCCGGCGGGGCGCTGCCGGGGTGGTCTCCATCTCCTCCAACGACTTCTCCACCGTCTCCATGATGAAGGGGGAGTAGTTCACCCTCTGGACTATGGGTTTGTGGTGGTAACTTATGTATCTCTCCTCTCTTTGAGGTTCACTAATTATGTATCTATGTAATTCTTATGGTGGATATTGTGGTATGAGATGATTTGTTATGCATTTACTGTTGTGTTGGAACTTTTATGACTTGTCATACTTTGATAGAATATTGTTCTTTAAGAAGTATGATGTATGTGGGTACGGGATGGCCGATGTGACACGGCATAGGTATTGAGTGACACAGTACCGCCCAACATCCTTTATCTAGGGGTAAAAAGGAAGAGTATGATGTGGGAGTGACAACAACCACGCTAGCCTTACGAGGGTGACCTAGCAACACAAATGAGTACTTCTTTCAACTATGTGTTTTAGGACATATAACCGTCATAAAAGCTACCATTAAAACATGACAATTGTGTGTACTTTATCTATAACATGATAATCACCGTAGATGAGAGATGATTAAGTGAACCCATGAACCCATGTCCATTGTTCCTATAAGAGAAAATCTTTTCTTGTCCTCTTGCATCGAAGAGGATTGGGACACTTTTACATTATTGTTTTGTTGCATTAAAAACTTCCATCCATTAAATCAACCACCTTGTTCTTTAAACTTGTTTAGTGCATAATCAAATAAAACTTGTGACACTTTAGTTGTAGGGAATAGATAACTTTTCCTTCTTACTCCTGCGGATCGATACCTTACTTCCACATTGAGAGGTGCTATAGTGATCCCCTGCTCTTGGGGGTAATCAGTACTTAACCATATACTAGAAAACACTATTGAGATATTTGTTAGATTATACTCTTTTTATAATTTTTACCATAATTACGTATAATTTCTATAGATAATGCTTTATAAAAAAATAGTTATAATAATTTTGTTACAAAACACGATATTATATGTTTCAATGTTGTTTCAAACATATTATCAGTTATGTGACTAAACTATGTAAACAAAGAGAGAATTATATAGCTGTAATACCGTGAAAAATAAGATGTAGACAAATATAAAAATTTAGTATAAATTGTATTGTGACCCGGTCTTGATTTCCCGTGGCCGCATTGTAGGCCGTCATCATCTGCCAAGCGCCGCTTCCTCTCTTCTCTGGCTTGTGGGCTTCGGTGCCGGAGGGGCGGTGAGAGCCATGGCGGCTCGCGGGGGGGGGGGGGGGGGGGGTTGTGGTGGGGAGAAGAGTGTTCTGCGGGTGGATTCAAATTGGAGGAGGTAGAGGTGCGTGCATCTCTGCCTTGCTCGGGCAGCTCTCTTATAGGCGGCGGAGCCGGGGTGGGTGGGAACCTAGGGCATTCCGGGACCTTCGATTCTGTGTGGCGCCGTATCCCTCCGTCAAGCTGCTCCACGCACGGCCGTGGGGCGTCGGGCGTCCACTGTGCGTTTTTTTAACGAGGTTGGACAACGAGTCCGGGGAAGAAGAAGGCAGGGATGGAATATCTAAGGTGGGTCCTACCACCTGACGGCGTTACCTTCCTCCGCGTCCGATATGGTGGACCCACCCATGCATGGGTTAGCCGGCGGTAATTCTACTACTAGATTAACTAGATGAATACCTCGCGCGTTGCGGCGGGAAGAGAAGCAAAAACTTGTGTGGACCATGGAATAAAAGACAATTTGGTTACAATGGTAGTAAAGATGCAGTGTTCCTCGGAAACATGAAAAATAAAAGGTTAAAATTTAGAAGTCAACAAATTGGTGAAATCTCGATATCGCTTGTCTGCGCCTCCAGTCTTCCAAGGATGTGCATTCATCATTACGGTTAGCTGAATATCACTATGTGAAAGCATTCAAAATTCTTAACTCATAGGAAGAAATGCTGGCGCTGATAGTCGTGTGTCATACCAGATTACTGCAATCAAGAAAGAAACTATATGAATCTGAGCGAGAGCCGTCTCTCCTTTCCCTTCCCTTGCTACAGAGAGAGAGGCGAAAGGGGGAGGTCGTCGTTCCCGTGCTCTGTCGCCGGCCAGGCCGGTGGCTCCTCTCCTCTCCGCCCTTCGCTTCGGCGATGGGAGAGGTTGGGAGCCCCGGATCTGTGCTTCCGGCGTGTAGATAGTAGGGTAGTTGTCCGGTGGGCGCGGTTGAAGAAGAGGCGGCCGTGCTGGTGGGGAATAAGGAGTCCGGTGGTTCTTCCTCTTCCCGGCGTCGCTTCTGGTGGCGTCGGAGAGCCGCTGGTGGTGGGTGCTCACGGATCTGTCGATCCGGTGAGTTTTGGGGTGCCAGGCTTGCGCGCCGGTGCGAGGACGGCGGCAGGCTGTTGGTTCTTTTGTCCTCTGTTCCTCTCTTCGTCGTGGTGGGGTGTGCTCTGGCCCTTCTGCGGAGGTTCTGGGGGTGGTGTGTCACATCCCAAATTTTGAAACTAAGAAAAACTTCGTTTCACAAGACCCAAAATTCAGAACCAACAAAAACTTTTTGAAATGTTTCACTGATGATTGTGTTTTCCTTCCTGTTGCTATGTTGAACCTAGTGTGGCTTGTTGTTTAAATTGTTTGACTGGTAAAAATAAGACACAACCAATATAAAAATATATTTAACTTTGGTGATCATGTCATGACAAGAAAAATATTCCATGTATCTTTTCCATTCTTATTTTGGCCAACTCCATTTCAAATGATACTTGGTTTAGCAACAACCAAAACTAATACCCATTATTTGAGAAAGTAAAGGTATTTCCAAAATTATGTGTTTCCAAAAATGTGGAGACCTATATGCTATCTCCTCTCTATCTTCAACCTTGATATTTTGCAGGTGTATACAACTCCCATTTTATAAACTCCTATTTTCACTCTATTTGAAAATAACACTAGTGGGAAATATATCACCCACATATTTCCTGTTTCAAATCTTTCTGAAAACTATTGAGCTATGAGTGGAGATATTTCCTAAACATCATCTTGTCATAATTAAGTGTGATCTTTTTATAAGATAGTATTGTTAAAATATGTAAAGGGTGGTATGATTAATTCTTGTGTTTGAATTGTGTGGACTTGGTAGTGGTGTTGATCTGGCTGTGATTATTTGCTTATTGGACTCCTGATTGAATTAATTGTTAATTCTTATTTTATTGTTTGCTTGGGTGAAAAACCCCACCATTGTACTTGAATGTTAAGTTGAAAACACACTTGATCACAATGGGGAGTGTGACTTGAAAATAAAACAATACTTCTATAATTACTCACACCCTCAAAATAAATCTTGATTAAAAGAAAAGATCTTATTTAAAATTCCTTCTCTACCTATTTCTCTATTTTGTTATAACCATTATTTTTATCTTATAAAATCCAGAAATGAGATGATAACCATTTCATTATCATATTACCCTCTCCTCAAAATATTACTCTTCAATTACAAAGGTATTTCAATTTGTCAAATTGATTTTTTCCAAAAATACCATATTTAAACTCTATGAACAAATTATGTTCAAAACATTTTATTTTGAAAAACCAATTTTTGTGGAGGCTCTACTTGGCAAGGGGAGCCTACCCAAATATTTTCAAATTTTTCTAAAAAGTTTTAGTACCTCAAATAAATCCCCAAAAGCTGCTGGATATTAAAAAGGAAGCAAAAGAAACAGGCAAGGGCTTAGTTGCAAATAGGAAAAATAGCCCAGGGGGTTTTCTGGAAGAACGTCGTCTTCTCTGTAGCAGCCCGTGGCCGCGTCGCCGTGTCGACCGCCCTTCGCTCCCGCCGCCCGGACCCCCCCCCCCCTCTCTCCGCTCTCCGCTGTCCAGGAGGAGGATAAGACCCCCACCTCGACGCACCCCTGTCCTCCCTCATCCACTCGTCCATCCCCTGCTCCCTCCCTCTCTCCTTCTCTCCACCACGGCCGAGCTCGAGCTCGCCGTTGCCGCACGCATCGCCGCCGTTCTAGGACGCCCCGAGCAAATCCGAGACCACCATCCTCTCCGCCTCACCGTCCTCTCCATTCGCGTCCAAGCAATCGCCGCGGGGAGCCGCGAGTCGAGCGGCCCGTCCGCGTCTTCTTCCGCTCCGGCCGCCGCCTTTTCAGGAAGGTTGCGAGCAGCTCCGTCCACCATTCCCCGCCATTCTTACCTCTCTGAGATCCCCTCCTCGTGCGCTACCTCATGGACATCATGTTTTATTTCTAGAACCACCGGAGCCGCCGTCGCCGTCTCGCGTCCGTCGTGGACGACCTCGACCGCGCCGTCCACTGGGAACTCGCCGAGATGATCTTCTGCCACTCCCGGCGTCCCCAAGCCTTCCTCTCCTCGAGTCCGTCCTCGCCATCGACTGGCAGAAGCCCTAGGTGAGCACGCCGTCCTCGCCCCGAAGCTCCAGCTCGCCCGCGCCTCTGTGCGTCAAGAGGAAGAAGAAGAGGGCATACCCCTTCGCCGGCGCGCGAAACGGGCCGGCCCAGCACGGTGCTGCTTGGCCCAGCTCCAGACCTGGCCCGTTTCCTTTTTTTTTTAGTGGATCTATTACCTGTTTTTAATTCCTGTTAAAATTGCAGTGTAGTTTTAATTCTTTTGTGTGGATCTATGTGTGCAATAAATTTGGTATAATATTTGTAGTATTCCTGTGTGTTTTCTTAAACATGCCACACTGGTTGCTTGCTAAAATATATTTTTAATTGATGTCTAAATTAAAACTTGTAAAAAGTATCTTTTCCACTAATTATTTAATATCTAGAGTTTTATAACTCCAAATATTGCAAACTAAAATTCCCTGGAAAGCCTGAAGTGATACCTTTCTAGATCTGTTGGTCTTGTATGCAAATGAAGTCTAAAACAAAAGTTCTATTCATTCTTAAAACACATCAGTAGCTCTTTGATGATTTTTGTAGATTTTTAGGAGGTGAATTTTGGAGCAAATCCAATTGGGTTGTCTTCTATATGTGTAGGAGAACATATCACTAAATTGGTTTGAATTTAGGAGTCATTGATTGACTGTGGTGGTAATTATAAGGTTTAGGTCATTTCTGCCTAATTTTGCTATGCTTATTTATTTTGATGTGGGAATTGTGTGTGATTTAAATGTATGCCTTGCTAGTTAATGATTGTTGTGGTACTGTTGCTTGCATGTTATTATTGTTTATCATGTTATATTATGTTAGTACTGTTAGTGGTTAGGATTAAACTTGTTTAAAGCAAAGCATGTGTGCTAAATGGTGATTGAAAAACTTTAACACTTGTTGGATTGTGTTGGTGTGTTAAATAGAATATATGAGTTAAATAACCACTTTCAACTAAGAATGCTAGCCACTGGTTGATTTTGGTTGTTAATAATTCTTAGCCTTCCAAATTGATAGTAATCCCTAAAAGATGCCTAATCACTACCCTAACCATGTTTGTAATAAAATAAATAGTGTTATGAGTGGTCAAGCATGTTTGCTAGACACTAATCTTGCACCATGCTTGCTGCTTGTTAGTTGTTTATATCAACACCTAGCTTGGTAAAGAGTTTTAACCTCAGATAAAATTTAATTGGTAGTTTAACTTTTGTCTGAAGTATTTCCTGATTAGGGAAAAAGGTTTTGTTAGGTACCTCTAGTTGAGGATGTGTTTGTGCCCTTTTGTTTCGGCAAGTGTATGGTGTTATACTCCTGCTAGTATAATGCCTTTATATTTTGTCTGAGTAAATTGGCTTGATAAGTAGATTGTTTTATTAGCTTATAGATAAACATGTGGTTATGTGATGTTTTGCTTGTTGGATTAATTTCTTGTTAGCATCTAGCTACATGTGGTGATTGTTGTGTAGTGTTTGTTTTTAGGCTAACTTGTATTCTTTATTTATGAGTGGTAGCTTTAGTAAATAAATTGTGATAGGCTTGTTATTAAGGCAGTTTTCCCGGAAGTGTTCTTGAAGTAGCTTTTAGTTGTTGCTTGATTAAAATAGTGCTATGTTGTGGTTTGTTCCTTGTTTGTATACCACTTGTGGTTTGGTTTGCTTATTGAGTGTTGTTTTATTTTCATGTTGCGACGCTAGAGATAAACGCTACTGGAGTGGTATTTGGGAAGGATTTATCGGAGAACGATGAGAGTTTATTTCTTTGATCAATGAGGAGAAGTCCAGGAACATCATGCTGAAATCAGGCAAGCTATCTGAGCTTGCATTTATATACATCTATTTTGGTTCACATGTTTTACTTGTAAAGAGCAAAAGTTATTTATATGGTGTTTGCCACAAAAGCTATGATTTTGAAAACCCTTTTCCAAATTATAAGTATATTATTTTGACACCCTATATGGAGATATTAGCTGGAATTTCTTTTTCAAACTATAGGATGGGAAAAATATTGTTTACTCAAAACTCCTTTGAAAATACTTGTGTGTGGATATGGAATGCCGAGATGTCGGTGTTGAAGTGGAGGAATGGAGAATGGAGATGTTTATGAAAAATGCACATTGTGTCTTTGTACTATGACGACCAATCCTACCCTGTGCGACCACATTTACCACATATGGGAAAAGGCGTAGTCATGTAGTTTGCTCTTATTAGTATGGGATACCTCATCGACGGAGATGACTCCGTTATGCATGAGGGGATGGTCCGAGGACCTAACCCCTGACCCGGGTCCTCACACAAGTTGGTGGGGAGGATAGAAGGTTCCACCATAAACCGCCGGACAAAACTATGAGTCCTCACACTTAGGGTTTCTGACGGGAAACTGGACTGGGTGTCGATGGAAAGTGTCATATGGGAAGGATCCTGTACTAGCATGAGCAAATGAGAGGCTATGGTCGGTGGCTCAACTTCGCATACACCTGGTATGGCGGGACGTGGCTGACACGATGAGTTACCGGATGGGTGTGGGAAAAGCGTGCTACCTCTGCAGAGGGTTAAAACTATTCGAATAGCCGAGTCCTCGGATATGGACAGTTGGGAGGCTGTCCTCTGACCATGTGCAAGTTTTGGAAAAGTTTTAAGTCTTAAAAGAAAATAAAATGGAGATGTGTTGTATCTGCAACTCTACCGACGGGCTGGTATGAGGTTGCTGGAGAATGATTGAATGTTGACCATGACGGGCTATGGTCGAGAAGTGAAGAGTTTTGTGATTTGAAAGTGGAAAATGTTTTAGGCAACTATACCGAAGGGCTGGTATGAGGTTGTTGGGATTGAATGACCATGAAGGGTTATGGTCGAAAAGGAGGAGTTTTGGAGAAATAAACAAATGGTGATGATTTTCGGGAAAAATGTTTATAAAAGAGACTTCTTACCTTTCCAACAAAGATATATTTTCGGGAAAAAGTTTTAAAAGAGAATTCTTACAAAGATAGATTTATGGGAAAAAGTTCTCAAAGCCTTCTTTTCTTTTCAATAAAGATATAGAGATGTTTTAAAATAAATAAAATT